>JAQZBX010070463.1:0-15409 GCA_029593785.1 Cabassous unicinctus
GGATACCCCCCACCAGGGGGGACTGACCCTCAGCGGCCGAGACACTCCCCAATTCTCCCCCTCAGGAGTCACATCTGAGCCCAACTCTGTCACACTCGGGAGCACCATCTCCAAAGTAGGACCCACTGGCAAGGCACCAAACTTCAGACATATCCACCATAACCATAGGACCTGGGTGTCTCCAGAGCCCTCAGGAACCCCATTCTTTGGGGTAGTGTACGCTTTGGCCATCTGAGATCCTGCTGGGACATGCATAACCATTAAGTCTCTGATGACCTCCTGACTCACTTTAAAGTCTCTTGGCCATATAAACTCATTTGTTTTTACCTTTTCCCCCCTTTTATTCAAGGTCTTCTTCCAGTTGTATCACCAACCAGTGCTTAGTAGTAATCCCTCAGTGCCAGAGAGGCTCATCCCCAGGAGTCTTCTGCCTTGATGAGGGAAAGGTAATGCATCCACATGCTCAGTTTGGCTTAGAGAGAGGTCACATTTGAGCAACAAGGAGGCTTTTAGGAGCTAACTCTTAGAACCCTACAACACTAGGCCAGGTGGCAAATTCAAAAGCAAAGGGCTCATAAGCCTAGTCATCAATATCAAGGGCCCATCAATGAACCATCCTTCTTCACTAGTCATTGCCCCTGTACTTAGGGAATTGCTGCTGTTGCATTAGAGAATGTGGCAGAGCTCCCTAGAATGGGGATTCAGCAATCCTTTGGCTGTTGTGTGAATCTCTGTTCACTTTGACAATGCCACATGAACATTTAAACATATTTATATACCTTATATGTATGTCCAGGTGAACTTCCTCCCATGTATCCCCCATCACTGACACATCACACCATTGATCCTCCCTGCTATATTTGCAACCATTCTGTGTTCCAAAACGTCTTCAAAAATCAAAACAAGAATGTTGCCAAATTCAATTAATAGGAAAATTAAATAATAATGATTGGTTTAAATATAAGAAATAAAATACATAATGATTTAGAAAAACTAAAATAAAGTAAAAACGGAGGTATTAAAAATGAAAAATATTAAATTTTTTAAACGTTTGCCTTTCATCACTGTAATATCTGTTGTCCTATATGTACAGTGACTTTTTTTTCCATTTCTTCCCGAGTGTCTTAATTTTTATTTTTGTCTTGAGAGGGGTTTTAGGTCACAATAAAGTTACCTACAGAATATAGGGGACTCCCACATACCCAACATCCTCCCCCTTTCCCTCTTTACTATTAATAACCATTTTACATGTGGATTGTACATTTGTTACAACTGATGTACACATATTGAAACATAGCTACTAACCATGGTCAATGGTTTACATTATGGTTTACATTTTAAACCATAGACTTTTTTACATTTTTTATGAGACTTAACATGGCCTGTATCCATGATTGCCAGATCATGCAGAACACTTCTATTGCCCCCTAAATAACCCCTCTTCCATCTATTCTATCCCTCCTTCCTCCTCCCCTTGGGGTCCATGGCAGCAACCAGGTTTCACTCTTGAAGGATAAACTTCATAGATATTTGCTACAATGCTGAGGGCTTGACACACTAATCTGTACTCTCCTTTTGGGAGCTGCCCATGCTCCCGAGAGACACTGTCCTCTCTGAGGATACATTAGGCCTCCCCAGCATGAGAGTCCAACTACTTTTCACTCATTATGTGGGGCTCTCCCCAATGATACAGCACACTATGACAAAATGATCACTTGCACTTTCTTGCAAAGACCGCCACAGGTGTGCCCTGTCCCAAGTGTTCCCCTATCTCTTCTTGTTTTCCAGTATGGCCTGTAATTTTTTGCTGATGTCTACTCATATGAATATGTTGGTGTATTTTCTCTGATTGTCAATTTTTCTTTCTTTCCTAGCAGTTTTGTTTAATGGCTCTTCTTTGATCTTTGTTTAACTTTTCCACAGTCTATAAAATTGTCCAACTTAAGTTATGGAAATCAGACCAGGGACTCAGCAATGGGGTGTAGATGTTCTTCCAGAGATTGGGGACAAGGAAGACTGAAAAGCAATTTTTCTTCTTGCAGTTTCCTGGTGGGTCAGCAGATGGCACTTTTCAGTGACACTTTTCACAGGGAAGACTCTTTCAACCTCTACTTGCTTGGGCTTCTGATCTGGCCTGAACCAAGTTTCAAAGCAGGCTCTGCTGGCAAAATTCACAGAATACAAACCACTCTATCCCCTTTGTTGCACCTTCCTCTTCCTAGGGAGGAAGAAATCTCTTCCCCTCTCAGTTGCCTGCAGTGTGCCACAGGATTGATCTAGCTGTATCTTAAGGGTGGAGTATGGGTGACATTTCCAGCCACAGCAGAGGTTTAGTGATCCACAGTTGCCATTTTGGGATTTTCCTCTTTGTTCCTCACTGCTCTTCTGGGGCACACAGCAGTTTCATAGTCTGCAGACCCCCAAAGCAGGTCTGACACCTTTTTGCCCTTTCTCCATTTTTTCTGTGAGACAATTCAGACCTGCCTGCCTACTCCAATGTCATCTTCCCAGAAGTCTCCAGATAGATCATATTTTTGTAATCCATTCTGCCAGTCTCAGTATTTTGATTGGGGTGTTTTCTTCATTGGTATTCAATGTTATTATTGAAAAGGTAGCACTTACTTCACTCATTTATCTCTTGACCTTATATGTTATTTCTTATCTTCATTACTCTTTTTACCATTTTATCTACTTTTTTTGATAATCTTCATTTCCAGAATCTCTTCAAAGCCTCTGACTCCTGTTTTTTTTTTCACTTCAGCCTGCTGGAATCCCTTTACATATCTTATAAGGCAGAGGTCTTATTAATTAACTCTGAGTTTCTTTTCATCTGTTAATATCTTCCTCATTTTTGAAAGACAATTTTGCCAGATTTGGCTGGAAGATTTTTGCTTCCAGTATCTTAAATATATTACACAACTGATTGTTGCCTCCATATTTTCTGATGAGAAATCAGTGCTTAATCTTTTTGAGGTTTCCTAGTATGTGATGAATCACTTCTATCTTGGTGCTTTCAGAATTTTTTCTTCATCTTTGGCATTTGACATTTTGATTTGCATGTGTCTTGGAGTAGGTCTAATTGGATTTATTCAGATAGGAGTATGTTGATCTTCCTGGACATGGATATGTATGTCTTTCAAATGATTTGGGAAATTTTTAACCCTTATTTCCTCAAATATTCTTTCTGTCCATTTTCCTTTCTCTTCTCCTTCTGGAATACCCATAGCACATATGTTTCTGTACTTTGTGTTTTCTTACCCTGAGATGTTGTTCAAATTTTTCCATTTTTTCTGTAGCTGTACTTCTTTGTTCAAATAAGGAATCCTTGCCTTCTAGCTCAATGATCTTTTATTCTGCCATTTCACATCTGCTGGTGTATGCCTCCAGTGTACTTTCAATTTCATTTATTTTACCTTGATTCACATGAGACATGTTACTTTTTGTTGCATCCATTCATATTCTTCTTTATGCTCACCCAGTGTCTTCTATTTTTTATATAAAAATAAACATTATTTTTAGAGGTTTTAGATTACAGAAAGTTACATAAAAATTGGGTGGGATTCTTGTATACCACACCCTTTAACTTTCCCTATTAATAATACTTTGCTATAGTGTGGTATATTTGTTACAATTGATAAATAAATTTTGAAGCATTACTACAAACCAAGGACTATGGTTCACATTGTGGTTTGTACTTAATTCCAATGTCTTAAAAATGCCCTATATTACACCTATTGTTCCCTCCCCTATCCTAAGAATCTCTGGTTACTGCTACCTTTATATTAGTGTTACATGTTCTTCCATGACTACAATATTAAGTTTACTTTGTCAATGGTTTCATTCACCCCCATGTTTGCTGATTTCTCAAACTTAAGATCTTGGGATTGTGATGCCTGCTTTGCCTCAAATTTAAAGGGGTTTTATATTTTATCATGCAGATGGAAGAAACTGCTTTGTTTGCAGCAGTAGATGCTCTGTTTTTTTGGAATAGAGGTTGTCCTTCTTCATTTTGTTAGTTGACTTGGACAAGTAGGTGATTGCTGCAACTCTCTGAGAATCATGGCTCAATCAGCATATGAACAGAATGAAGGTTTAAGTCTGTGAGACATATATGCAATGGATATAGTGTTAATTTTAGGCTTAATAAGAGGGGTAGAAGAATCATGTATAATGTGATTTATAAATGAGACAAACTCTGTTATTGTGGAAATAAATAGTCATATATTCCAAGGTAAGGCCCATCAATGGAATGCTCATTTCAAAGGTTTGTGTACCTAGCTAATAGCTTCCGAATGGTTCTAGAGCACCAGGATCACCCTTATTTCAGATTTGTTTATAGTGGCAATTAGTGAGATCTGGCTGAGGCATGCATAAGTGTAACCTCAGGCATGACCTCTGAACTCATTTTGAAATCTCTTAGCCTTAAAAACTCTTATATTTAATATTTCCACCTTTTGGTCATGGTGTTTTTCCAAAAGCATCACTGGTTGGTGCTTGGTATTAATTCTTCAGTGACAGGAAGACTCATCCCCAAGGGTCATTGTTCACACTGGGGGGAAGGTAGTGCATTTATTTGCTGAATTCGGCTAAGAGAGATGTCAAATTGTAGAAACAAAGAGGTTTTCAGGAGGTAATTCTTAGGCAATAATTATTATGAGGATACATATCAATTTTACAAGAATAAGGTTCATAAATTCATGCTTAATTGTTGAGGGCTTGTCATATTGGTCTGTTTTCATTTATTAGGCACTTCCTATATACTCGAGAGATTCTTGTCCCTCTATCTGAGAACATAGCAAGACTCACTAAGACAAGAATTTAATATTTTATTATTATTGTGTGGTTCTCCACCCACTAAGATAGCAACCTATGGGAACATGAAAACATTCATATTTCATAGAAGCATCCTGGGTTCACCTTTCCCTACACAACACCTTGCCACTGGCACCCTTCATCACTGATGCTCCCTTGCCATATTTGCTAAAGTAATATTCCCACAATTGTATTTATTACATTTCTTAATTTTGTTTGTTTCTTATATTTAATGTTTTTATTTTTAAAGAAGCTTTAGATTACATAAATGTTACATAAAGATATAAGGGATTCCCATATGCTCCACTACCTACCCTTGCACACTTTCACACATTAACAAAATCCTTCATTAGTGTACAATTGATGAACACATATTGAAGTATTCCTACTAACCATGGACTAGAGTTTACATTATAATTTATACTTGTCCTGCAAAATTTTGTAAGTTTTGACAAACTATACAATGGCCTGTATCTATCACTGCAATGTCATGCAGGACAAACAATGGCCACAATTTTATTTTCAAACACAGAACTCCACCTGCCCAGAATTCACTGGTCCTTCTTCCAGCCCTCTCCCAGTTCCTTCTTTAGCTCAACTCATGCCCAACACTTTCTCACCCTCACATTCCAGCATTGTCAACCCCACTCACATCCCTGTGCCACCATCACACCCATCCACTGACAAACTTCCCCCTTCCAACTTATCATAGGTTCTGCCCAGATTGAGCATCAACTCACCACTTTCTATGCCCTTTCTATCGCCTGGTAATCAATCTTCCAGGCTCTACCTCTGTTAAGACTTCTCAATAAGCTCAGGTCATATCAGTGTGTTCATGAAATGTTTGTCCTTTAGTGACTGACTTACTTCACTCAACATAAGGTTTATGAGATTCATCCATATTGTCATGTGTGTCAATACATCATTCTTTCTTACAGCTGAGTAATATTCCATTTTATGTATCTACTACATTTTGCTTATCCATTCATCTGTTTATGGACAGTTGGATTGTTTCCAAATTTTAGCAATAGTGATTAATGTCACTATGAACATGGGTGTTCATATACCTAAATGTGTCTTTGATTTCAATTCTTCTAGGTGTATACCTAGTATTGCAATTCCTGGATCACATGACAATTCTATAATTAGCTTCCTGAGGAACTGCCAAAGCATCTTCCACAATAGATGCACCATTCTACATTCCCATCAGCAGTGGATGCATGTTCCCATTCTTCCAAATCCACTCTAGTGTCTTTTTAATTCCTTAAATTTTTAAATTAATGAATTTATTAAAGAGATTTTTTGAACATCTTTGATTAGATGTTCCAAATCCTGTATCTTGTCTGGAGTTTTAGTTTGTCCTTTTAATGGTCCATATATTCCTGTTTCTTAGCATATGTCGTAATTTTCTGTTCATGTGTTTACATACGATTTTCTTTATGTGTTTATTTAGAGGTTCAATTTTTCTCTTATCTAGGGTTTTCTTGTTGATTGACTTTGTGTTATAGCTCCTCTTTGATACTTGGTTCAAGGTATATTAACTTTTATAATAGCTCATGATTGATCAAATTTTTTTCAGTCCTTCATCTTATTCTTACTCTGAATTAAGGATATAATTTCTGAAATTGCAGTATTTGTGCACTTATTTCATCCCCAGCAGAAAGCTTGATTATCCTTTTTACTCCCCCAGGAATGTTACAATTTATTTTATTTTTCAATTATTCACCATGTATTTATTTGCTTATTCCTAGAACATACAGAATGTATTTTCAGAATTGCTAACACATTCTCCTTTAGAGTTCTGTCTCTATTTTTAATAATCTTCTAATTTTTTCTACCTGTTTTTACCTGGAGGGCTAATTTTGGTAGTAAGGTTCACCCAGAGACAATCTTCCCAGGCTAATTTTCCCGTTAAAAAAAGACTCAGGGACCCATAGGATATGTTATCATATGGATCTCCAGATTTTCTTCCAGGGTCATTTACATTATTGGCAGAATTCAGTTCCTTGTGATTGTAGGACAGAGTTCCCATTGTCTTTCAGGCTGTAGGCTGAGACTCACTCCCAGTTCCTGAATATGCTCTCAAGTTTTATCCATATGTCCCTCTCACTTCATTTCAGGTTATTGCTCAAGGTTAACAGCAGAATCTCTCTCAAGAGTTGAATCTCTCCCTTCAGGAAGGACCCAGTCTCTTTTAAGGCTCACCACTTTTGATTAGATCCAGTCTGGTTGCACTCTCTATTAATCAACTCAAAGAGAATGTATATGATTTCTATTTACAACTGAAACACTCCTGCCTAACGTCATATAATGTAATGTATCACAAAGTGAAATACATCACATTCACAGATCCACCTGATCTCAAGAAAATGTGAATGTTCATTTTTCATAATCAGGGAGCAGAAATCATAGAGTCCTCATTTGAATTCATATTAATGAACTGGAAGATTACTTATAGTTTATATATCAGTTCTCTCTAAATTGATCTATAGTTGTAGTGAAATTCATATAAATTGATGCATACTTTTATGTTGGTAGACACTAACAAGCTTTTCTAATATATACAGGGAAATGCAAAGGGTAGAGAATAAGTTCACTCTTTAAAATAGGAACCAAATTGGAGTTCTCACTCAACCCAATTTCAAGATTTTTACAAAACTACAATAATCTAGACTTTGCATTAACAGTTTAAAGATAAACATACAGATCAATAGAACAGGTCAGTCCAGGAATAGCCCCACACATACATGTTTAACAGATTTTCATCAGATACTAACACAATTCAAGGAGGAAAGAAAATCTTTCGACAAATGGTGCTAGAACTAGATATCTTGATAAAAAAAATGTAAATGAGTTCCACCTCATTTGAGGATTGATTTTATGCACCCATTATCACAGTATCTTTCCTGTTGCTGGTTAAAGCTTAATAATTTATAACACTTTATGAACAGGATGTTTTATTTACCCTTTTTGTGATATCATGCAATGCACAAAATCACATAATCAATATTTTATTTGCACTGGATCATAGTTTTGAATGTAATTGTGATATTCTTCTGATTAAATTCCTTCAAATTTTTTAATTTTTTAGAAATGATAATCTAATAATCCATATGAGCATAAAAGAAATTTTTTCTGCTAACCAAAATCTATTTTTCACTTTTATCTTGTGAACTAAGCCTTGATTTTGCTCATATATTGTCACTCATCACACACATATCTCACACCCATGTACTCTACTCATTAAATACCAATGAAGAAATCCACACAAATGGGCTCATCAACACCAGCAAATTCAAGAATGGTAGTGTCCCAAATAGCTCTTGGAAATGAACCATTCTATTGTTCTATATTTGATGCAATTTGTGTCATACCTTTACCTCCTTGATCCTTTATAAATTCTGAGTATTCCTTGCCAAACTCACAGCTCTCTTTGCCTTGTTCTGGGACAATAGCCTTTTATGCATACATGAATATTGGTCTTAGAGTCCATGGAAGTAATATCCCAAAGACTCAGTTTCATTATGCTACACAGACCACACCAAAACCTTTAGTGATTCTATAAAATTTTCACTGAAATCATGTCTGATTGTATGTTCATTCTGTGTTCCTTCACACTCTTTCCAGTCAGTCCCTTCCTCACAATTCATTTCTTTTGGGAAACACTGACTTTCTTTAGACTACAGGTTATTTGTTCACTCTGTGACCTCAGGCCTCTGACAGTTTCATATCTTGGGTATCCTTTTCCACTTCCTAAATAGTAATTTTAAGTTTGGTGAATTGAACTTGACATACACTCAGGTATTTATATTAATGACTTAGATTTTATTTAAAATGAATCCTCTCTCATACATTTAATATATGCCAGAACTGATTGTGTCTATGCCTATTTGTAAATGGTCCCTTGCAAACTTATTTAGAGAGATGATATTCTAGGGTTATGCCAATGAAATAAATTAAAAGATTTCCCCTCTTTTTATGTCATTCATTTTCTTTTCAGTTGTACCAAATGTCCTGAACTTTCATCTCATTCCAATGTGGATTCCTTTGATTTAAAATTTAATATATCTCTATTTGTAAGGACAATGCCTAGTACTCTCCTTGGTATGCAGCTTATGATCAGTGTATATTTGTTGAATGGATTGTCACAGAGGCATGGATGATTAAATATGAAGTGGTATCTGCACCACAGATATACAAACATACAGAATTAATAAAAGCTTTTCAAGAAGAAAAGTAGTTCAACACTATTGAATAATAAAAACTATGAAAGTCCCTATGTTGCAATATGTTTAAACATTTTATATATATTGTCTCATTGAATTCTTGCAATACCTCTTTTATCTAAGAGTTTTCATATTCCATTAGTTAAAGATGAGGGAGTAAGAGCTCACAGGAATAAGGCAACTAGCTTAAGGTCACAGTTTTTATGAACAGAGACAAGGTCAAACCCAGGCTGTCTAAATTGAAACTAGTGCCTTAAACATCATTTTATTGACCCATTCTAAGACTTATTATAATAATAGTTAAACCTCAAAGGAAACAGGCATTTTTCTGATTTAAAACTTGCATTTTAGATTCTGTTCTTTGACCAAGAAATGTTCTTTCTCTGGAGGTGTCAGTCTTACAAATAGATCAAACATTAGAATGAAACCATTCAGCACAAGCCTTTTCTGGGACAAGCCACTTTCCATTGACAATACTTTCATTGACAAGTTTTTCTTTTCTATATCAGCCTCATTACAACTGGATGTTTTTATTTTCTTTTATAAATGTGGTTGGAAGATTTGGTTTCCTTAATTATTTCATTTCTCCTTCTTTGATTATTAGTGAAGATGGATATATATTCAGGCTTATGATACTTGTATTCTTTCTAAGTTTTTGGGTTTAAAACCTTTAATCATTTTTCTTGAGAATTCATTTCTCATTGGATTAACAGACCTATTGATATATCTACATTTTTCTGTGTTGTGTTGTAATGTTCAACATATTCTAAATATAGCCCCTAATTCTTCATTTGCATTTTATTTTCATCACGATATTTTGAAATGTATGTTTTTAATGTACTTGAATCCATCAATTATGTTCTATATTGTATTCCTTTGTATTTATTTTACTTGTTTATCCACAGCTCCTTTTAGATGTCCAATGTGATTTTATGTCTTTCTCCAATTTCAAATAAGTGCAGTAATTAGTGTTAATATTTGTCATTTTTTGTGAGTTATTAGGTAAACATGTATTTCCCTAACTTAAACAATTTTAGATAAACTGAGGAGCATACTGTTGAGCATAGAATCCAAACACAAAAGAGTGCACATATTGCAATTCTTTTTTTGTAAAGTTTTAAAGAGGTAAAAGGAGTCTAAGTTGTTAGAAGTCTGGATAATAATAACCCTGTTGGCAGTAGTGATGCCTAAAACTGGAATAAAATACACTTTGTGGAGATGGAGGGCTTGTCATGTCTTGATTTTTAATCTTGCACTGGTTCTGGAATACATTCAGATTTTGAAAATTCATTAAGCTTGTGATATGGTACTTTTACCTATATATGGTAAACTTCAATAAAAGGATTTTATGACACATGTGAGGCACTCCTCATTTACTACACCCTTAATTCTTCTCCTATTCTTCCTACTTGTGATATGGAATTCAGTGTCTAAAGTTGCAGCCGCTATCCTGTTCCCATGAGGATGCCAACCACACATTGAAGAAGCTGGGATTAAGAGGAGAATTTAATCCTCAATAACATCATTGAGTTGCTGTGCTATACCTGGACCCCTAACTTTAGACCTGTGCCATATATACTAATAAATACTTAGTTTCTTTAAGTTATTGTGTTAATTCAGCATTCTATTAGTTCAGTTCAATGCTATCCACAAGTAGATACTTATTCATGACAGATTTTAGAATACTTGCAACATTCAGTAATGAATTTGCTAAGATACTGAAATGGTTGCATTTCATGTGCACATTGTAATAATAAGGCCAAATATATTACATTTTGCACTTGATGACTAATGCACACAAATAATATTTTTCAAATCAGAAGACATCCAGAGGAGAGCAATGAAAAGAGAAAAAAATCAAATTCTTTGAAGAAACAAACTAGCAACAAAAACAAAAAATCCTTTTGTGCATAAGAGAGAACTTTGGAGTCATCATATCTGTTTTCATCTGGGAAGGATGCTGGTAAAGCCACTTCAACATTGCTGCCTCATAACCTTGGAATTCCAGGTGACTGATGTCTCTTAAGCCCTCACATTTAGGTCAAGGTCACATATTCCCAAGTGAATGGATGTAATGACTCAAATCTCTTTCCTCATAACAATTCCTTAATCTTTGTTCTCTAATTGAATTTCAAATGGGAACTCCACCAAACAGCACATTCTGATTTCCTGGAAGAAAGAATATAACTTCCCCATGCCCCCAACAATTCCTAGGACCAGGTTGGAAATATTAGGAATAATTTAAAGACAGCAACCAAGTTAAAAGAAAAATCACTATCTTTGCCAAGACTTTTATTTATATGAGTTGTTGCAAAGGCCCATGTCCACTACATCCCTCTTACCTAAACTGGTAAATCATATGCATCTAGGAGACAAGGAAGTAGGGTTTCCCATTGCCTGTACAATTAGATGTCAGTGATGGATGCTGAGCTAAGCACCCCTGTTATGTGTGTGCTGATCTATACAGCAGCTTCATGAACAAGTTTTCTGCATTAGTAAGATAACGTGATGCTGACAAAGCCCCCCACCATTGATGTTCCCTACTTTAAGAACAGTCCATGGTCAAGCAGCCTCAGACTCATCTGGGAGTGTCCCAGATATTCACACTCTAGCACTTGAGCCAAGACCTACTGGACCCTAATTTGCATTTTAACAGCATTCCAAGGTGAAGATTGAGAAAGTCAAGTTTGAGAGCCAATGATCCAGCTGTAGGGCAAAAAAATATCACAGGCACTGGAGGATAGATGCAAAAAGACATTTAGAGCAAGTGAAAATACAATTAGATATGATAATGATGTGACATTCTAAATGATCACAGCCTGTAAAAGACATACAAAACACCTGGACTATTAAAATACCATTGGTGCAGAGAAGGATTGTGAGGGGTAAAATAGTAAAAGTAAAAAGTGTTCCTTAACAGGCAATAAATCTAGAAATGTTGAGAAATGCAGAGATAGGGAAGTGAACCGTTGGTGAGTAGTACATACCAGAATAGAGAGGAGAAGCTCAATTACTAAGAATGCTGTATTATGTCAGTCTCCAGCTGTGGTTAGGGATTCTGCATTCATTGCCTTCCATTCTCAAACTACTCTGGTTCTGTATTTTGCTCATTCACAAAGTCAATGCCAAATATTCTTTTCTTCACAGCTAGGATCTTCCCCTCTAGTGTTGTCTTTATTTTGTCCACAATGGTCAGCATAACCTCTCTTTCATATCATGTACACACAATCACTAAAACATGCACCAGGATTTTAAAGAAACTTTATTGGTGATAATCACTAAAGGGAAAGTCACCAAATTCCCATCAACAGGAAAATGAACAGATAAAGCTGTGTATACTATACATGAATGAGTATCTTTGGTGTACAAAAACAAACCACAATATGGATGTAGTGTGGACAGAAATTTTCAGCATTTGAGGAAAGAATTATGACTCCAAAAAACATATGTTGAGGGAAGATTGTGGGAAGATGGCATCAAACTAAAAGGCAGAGATCAATGCTCTTATTAAAACAATGGAGAAAGAGCCAAATGCTCTCCTAGGGACCTACTTTGGGGGTCAGCAGATGAGGACAGTGCTACACAGCTCCCAGGAGTGTGAAGGACAGAGAGACAACAAACATGAGTTACCAGACCCCTGTGGTGGCTCGGAAGGACTCCACTCCTCCACCTCCAAGCTAATAAAAAAAAAACCTGGTTCACTATAGCCAACTGAGAGGGGAACAGACATCATCCTTCATTTTAGCTATTTCAAGGGAAAAGGGAGGGTGAGTGAATGAGCTTTCACCTCAATGGGATTGGTCAGAGGAACCTACTTAGAACCTCTGCACTGGAGATTCAACAGAGGGACACAGGAAATTTGAGATTCAAACACCTCCAAGGAAAGTTGCATGGCATGTGCCATCTGCTGGCTCACCTGGAAATTGCATGGACCTCAGTTTTTCTGTATCCTTAAATCTGGGAGAAAATATGTACCCCATTAGTGAGTCTTTGGGCCATTTTGATAACTTAAGCTGGGCAATTTTAAAGACTTAGAATAACTTGAACCAAATATCAAAGAGGAGCTGTGGGGGAAAAAATAAGGAAAAGAAAGAAATTGGCCATCACAGTGAATTCACCAACTCAGATACCTCGGCATCACCAAAACTTTCAAGCCATGCTGAGCTATATTAGATGGCCCAGCCAAAAGAATGAACCAAATATCCTGAAGAGATACAGATTTAGGACAATTAATCAGTGATAATCACACAACTCTCTAAAATCACTTCAAATAATTTTAAAACAATATGACTAAAGAAATAAAGGATATTAGGAAAGAAAGTAAAGATCAGAGCAGAAATAAATGAAATCAAGAACAAAAAAGCAACAGGGAGAATCAACAAAATGAAAAGTTGGTTCTTTGAGAAGAACAACAAATTTAAGAAACCTTAGATAAACTGACAGAGGAAAAAAGATAGAAGATGCAAATAAATAAAATCAGAAATGAGAGGGTAGACATTACCACTGACCCCACAGATATAGGAAAGATCATAAGAGGATACTATGAAAAACTGTATGCCAAAAAACTAGACAAGGTAGAAGAGAGAGAAAAATTCCTAGAAACACACAAACTACTTACACTGACCCTAGAAGAAATGGAACACCTCAACAAACCAATCACAACTGAAGAGATTGAAACAGTCTTCAAAATCTTCCCAAAGAAGAAAAGCCTAGGACAAGATGGCGAAGGCTTAATTTTTCCAATCATTCAAAAATGATCTTGTATCAATCTTCCTCATGCTTTTCCATGAAATGGAAAAGAAAAGAATGCTAAAAAACTCATTCTATGAAGCCAACATCACCTTAATACAAAAATCAGATAAAGATACTATGAAACTGACCAAATAAAGATGGCATCGATTTAGGTGGGTACTCATGAACGAGATCTCCGGGGATGGCCGATTGTGGACAGGGTCCTGCCCAAGGGTCTGTGCTGTGGGTGCATGGAGTGAGAAGCTTGGGTCATCTAGCAGTGGGCAGATTGATGGCATGGAGTGATCGGTGGAGATTCGTGAGTTGTGAGCCCGTTTGTGGTGGTCAACACAGACGGCTGAGCCCCACCCACACAGAAAACGGCTGGCTGGAGTGGCGGATCAGACATCCGCGACTCCCGCTGCCAGCGTAAGGGAGCATACCCTGAGGGAGGGAGGGCTCTGACAGAAGCTGGAGAGGGGTTTAACTTCTGTGGCTTTGGCTGCCTGGACCACCTCATAGCTTTGGGGAGCAGATAAGCCAGCTTGAAACAGTGCCAGGCTGAGGGGAGAAGCGAAACTGCTGAGGAAACTTGATTCAGCCAGCAGCCCGCTGACACTGAGGCCTGACCCCAGAGGAGGCAAAGTCAGCCAATTTTAATACTCTACACTGACAAGCATCAAAGCTTCAGCACTCCTGGGGAGGTCAGGAGGTGAGTAGTGGTTGATTAGCTTCCACAAGTCTATTTAGATTCCCCTTGGTGAAGGGGGTGATCTGGCAGAGGACTTCTTTTGGCTCCATTATAGATCACCCCTCACCAAAAAAAAAAGACAGTCACTTTAAAAAATGAATTCCTGTTCTTAATTTAGAATATTACCAAAAATCTGCATCAAAACGTACAGATAGAACCCTGAAGGGAAATTGATAAACACAAGCAGGCTGAGAGGATCCACTAGAAGAAACCCTTCCTCCTTAGCTTTGTTTGACTGCTTGATGGTGTGATTATTTGGATTTTCTCTGTTTATTTGTTGTCTATTGTTTTTCTTTCTCATCCCCCCCTTTCTGTTTTCCTTCATTTTTTTTTTTTAAATTAGGTGCTGCTAGCTTACCTCTTCTTTGCTGTGATTCTTCTTCAGTGATTTCCCATTCTCTGTCTATACTAATATTGCAACACAAGCTATCTCTTATCCTTCATTCCCTTCATTCATCTCTCTGCCTTCTGCTTTCTGTTGTGGTTCTTAGACACCATGCTTTTTCATTAACCCACAACTTAAGGGTGTCAATCTCTATTCTATCTATTTTGTTTTATTCTTTTTTTAAATAATATTAGCCTTTTCCTTTTAGCCCTTTCTTTATTCTTTCTCTCCATCCTCATCATTCTAGCACTCTAAATCATTATATATATTCATCTACTTGGTTTCCCAGCACATTGTAGGTACACCACTTTTTTTTCTATTACTCTACACTGCATACACAAGTTAAATATTCATTTCACTAAGTCCTATTTGGCCCCTCTATTAACTTTCATTAATATTACTATTATCCTTCTTCCTTTCTCACATCTTTCTATTCCTCTGGCCTTAATCTTTTGCCTTCAAGGTAACATAAAAAGAAGCAAGGAAACAAAATAAGAAGAAAAA
>JAQZBX010070465.1:0-15408 GCA_029593785.1 Cabassous unicinctus
AGTGGTATTCACATATACTTCCGCATAGCCACAGTACTTATCACAACACCTTTCTGATTGTGATACTCCAGAATTATTTTTAAAAAGAGAAGCAAGACACTGATGAATCCTATCAAGCATTCAATGAATTAACCTCAATCTTTCTCAAACTCTTCCAAAAAATTAAAGAGCAGGGAATACCTACTAACTCTTTCTATGATGTTGGCATTACTCTGATACCAAAGTCCAATAAAGACATCACAAGAAAAGAAAATTACAGACCAATATCTTTTATGAATACAGAGGCAAAAGCCCTCAACAAAATACTAGCAAACCAAATCCAACAGCACATTAAAAGGATTGTACACCATGACCTAGTGGGATTTATCCCAAGAAGGCATTAGTATTTCAATACACGAAATCAATCAACATAATGCACCATATTGATAGAACAAAGGAAAAAACAACAAATGGTTATCGCAATTGTTTCAGAAAAGGCACTTAACAAAATCCAACATTCTTTCATGAAAAAATACTCAGAAAACTAGGAATAGAAGAGAACTTTCTCAACACAATAAAGGACATTTATAAAAAACCCACAGCTAACATCATACTTATAGTGAAAGACTGAAAGCTTTCCTCCTAAGAACAGGAACAAGACAAGGATGCCCACTTTCACCACAGCTATTCAGCATTGTACTAGAGATTCTAACCAGAGCAATTAGGCAAGAAAAAGAAATATAAGCATCCACATTAGAAAGGAAGGAGTAAAACTATCTCTATTTGCAGATGACATGATCCTATGAATAGAAAAACTAAAAAGAGCCTCAAGAAAGTTCGTAGAGCTAATAAATGAATTCAACAAACTTGCAGGGTCCAAAGTCAACATGCCAAAAATATGAGTTGTGTTTCTGCATACCATCAAGAACACTCCAAAAAGATATAAAGAAAATTGTTCTATTTACAATAGCATCTAAAAAAATAAAATATCTAGGAATAAATTTAAACAAGGAGGGAAAAGACTTGCACACTGAAATCTACAAAACATTGCTGAAAGAAATTAAAGAAGACCTAAATAAATGGAAAGATATTCCATGTTCATAGACAAGAAGATTTAATGTTGCTAAGATGTCAGTACTACCCAAACTGATCTACAGATTCAATAAAATCTCAATCAAAATTTCCCAGTAGCTTTTTTTTTTTACAGAAATGGAAAAGTAAGCCTCAAATTCATATGGAATTTCAAGGGACCCTGAATAGCTAACGATATTTAAAAGGAAGAACAAAGTTGGAGGACTCACATTTCATAATTTCAAAACTTACTACAAAGCTACAGTGATAAAAAAAAATGAGGTACTGGTATAAGGCTAGAAATATAGACAAATAGAATAGAATTGGAGGTCCAAAAATAAACCCTCATATCTATGGACAACTGACTTTCAACAAGAATGCAAAGTCTAATCTATGGAGAAACAATAGTTTCTTCAACAAATCGTGCTAGGAGAATTGGACTTTCTATATGCAAAAGAATGAAGTTGGGCCCCTACCTCACACCACATACAGAAATTAATTCAAAATGGATAAATGACCTAAATGTAAGAGCTAAAATCATTAAATTCTTAGAAGATAACCTAGAGGGAAAGCTTCAGACATTGAATTTGACAATGCATTCTTAGACTTTATAACAAAAACATGACCACCAAAAGAAAACATAGATAAACTGGACTTCATCATAATTAGAAACTCTGTGCATCAAAGGATATTATCAAGAAAGTAGAGACAACTTTTAGAGTGGGAGAAAATAGTTGCAAATTGTATATCTGAGAAGGTAAGGGTTTAATAACCAGAATATATTAAGAACACCTACAACTCAAACATGAAAAGACAAACAATGCAATTTGAAAGTGGGCAAAGGACTTTAACATACATTTCTCCATAGAAGATATACAAATGGCCAAAAAGCACATGAGAAGATGCTCAATATTGTTAGTCATTAGGAAAATGCAAACAAAAACTACAACAAGATGCTACTGTACACACAGTAGGCTGACTATATTAAAAAGATGGAAAATAACAGGTGTTGACAAAGATGTGGAGAAATTGGAATCCTCATGCATTGGGAATGTAAAATGTTGCAGCTGCTGTAGAGAATAGTTTAGTGATTCCTTAAAAAGTTAAACATGTAATTACCATATAACCCAGGAATTCCATTCTTACGTATATACCCAAAAGAACTGAAAGCAGGGACTCCAACAGATACTTGTATGCCAACATTCATAGTGGCATTGTTCACAACAGATGAAAGGTGGAAGTAATCCAAGGGATCATCAACATATATATAGTAAGAAAATATGACAAATGCATACAATGGAATGTTAATCAGCTATAAAAAGGAAAGAAGTGCTGATACATGATACAACATTGATGAACCTTAAGAATATGGTGCTAAATTAAATAAACCAGTCACAAAAGTACAAATATTGTATGATTCCACTCATACAAAATATATAGAACAAGCAAATTCATAGAGAGAGAAAGTAGAGTAGAGATTACTAGAAGATGGGGAAGCGAGGAATGGGGAGTTATGGGTATGGAGTTTCTGTTTGGGGTGATGGAAAAGTTTTGTTAATAGATGGTGGTGATGATTGCAGAGCATTGTGAATGTAACGAAGGTTACTGAATTGAGCACTTAAAACTTGTTTAAATGTCAAATTCTGTGATATATATGTATATAACATTTATTTAAAAAATAGTAAAGTTTTTAAAAAGAGAGAAAGGGGAAAGGAAGGGAAGAGAAAAAAAAAAAAGAAGAGAAGAGAATGGACAAGAAAGATAAAGGAAGACAATTCACACACGCATACAAATCACAAATTTTCATCTGGAAGACCACACATTTTGTCTGTCCAGATACAGAGTCCAAGTTTTTAAACATTCTTTTCCAGAAAAATAAATGATTTAAAGTAGAAAAGGGCATCCATTTCAAAGGCCCTTGGCTTCCAATTTGTCTTCCTGTGGTGCTCCCTGCCTTCGGAATAGGTATTACAAAGGCTATCTCACTAAGAAATCATGAAGCACAAAGAAAAAACAAATAGCTGTTGATTCAGGTAATGCTCATATTTTCCAATTGGAGCAACATATGGTAGTAGCTGTAATGGGTTCACATAAAGCATTCCTGAACAATATTAATGACCAACCAGGTTAATGACTGCAGACTAAGCCTCGGGCCATTGACGCATTCTCCTTGCCATTAATCCTTGCAAATGGCCTCAGCCTTGTTCATTATGGCTCAATTATGCTCACACACCACACAAGGAGAAAAAAAAACCATTTCAGTCCTAATACCAAGCTATGTTCCTTCTTTTACTTTGATACATGAGCAATAAAGGCACAAAACAAGTTGTTAGTCCAAATACCAAGCTTGTAAAAGGAAGCAATAGTATTGCTTCATTAGCTCCCAATCATCAATGTAAACTAAACCTAGGACCATAAGGGTGGCAGAGCAGGTGAATTCGGCCATTCCCCATGATTCATATGTTCTCTGGGTACTAAATACTTTCCAGATGCTTAGGGTTTAAATAAAAATCTGAAAACTCAAAAGGCAAATCTTTGCAAGTAGACAAAAACTTTTAAAAAGGCTTCTTCAGATATCAACCTGTCAGCCAATCAACCCATATTTTTGGAATGCTTCCTCTGAGAAAAGCCCTGCACACAGGCTATGTGTAATGCTCAAAGCAAAAGGAACATGAAATCAAATTAAAATAGGTTGCACACATAGTGGTGGTTTTGAACATATCCAAAAATATTCAGACACTCTTTTTGCATCCTCTTCCTGGCATCTAGCCTTAGCAACTCCTTTATTACCAAGAAAACGCAGCAGGAGTGAGTCTGCCTGGCTTCTGAGGCTAGGTCACAGGGGGCTATGCAGTTTCAGCCTTGCTTGTTCACACTCTCACTTTTGGGGCCCCAAGCCACCGTGTAATCCAACTGCCTTGGAGCTGCGTGCTGGGAGGAAGCCAGGCCATACGAAAAGGTCCCATATGACTGCTGAGGATGACAGAACTAGCTGTGGTCCAGCTGGCAGAAGCACTGACCAGCAGGCGTGGGGATGAAGACGCCTCTGGAAGATCCCAGACCCCAGCCATCATGGAGCAAGACAAACCACTCCCACTGCACCTGTGAAAATCCCCAGCTCATTGAACTGGGGAGCATAAGAAAGTGGGCGTTTTAAGTCACAAAATTTAGGGTAATTTATCATGCAGCCATAGGATTGGACCACACACACACACACACACCATATGTACACACACACTCACGTGCACACATCACAAACATGCACACACATTCACACATCAAACACATGCACTCCACACATGCATGCAAATGTACACGGCACACACATGTGTAAACACACACCACACATGTACGCATGCACACACATGCCACACATGCATACACATGCATTGATGCATAGGCATACATGCACACACCACACATGCACAAATGCATGCACACATATGTGCACACATGGCACATATGGACACCACACACAAACCACACATGTACACATACATGTATGCATACCACCCACATGCACAGATGCATGCACATGCACATGCCACACTTGCACAAACTCCACACATGCACACCACAGACACACATATGTACAAATGCATACACATGAATATCACACACTCACATGTACACATGCAGACACATATGTGCTTGCTTGCCCACTTTCACACATACACACACACATGCAGCTGCTTTGTGCTCTATGAAGGTTAGCACTAGCCCACACGTGAGCGTTACCACTCAGCCATGCCCTACTACGATCCCTGAGGACGTGCAGTCATCTAATGGCACTGCATCTAAACTGCATTCAAAGTTCGATGAGGCCATCCAGTACATTCCAGAGTCAAGGTAGTATTGATGTGTAACAAATGTGGCCTGATAATACAAGCTCATCTGAATTCTCTCTAACCCCAATGTTAGACTGCCCCTCTCTCAAGCTTGGCCTTCTGTTCCTTTCTGTCCACCATCTTTCTTCAGAATTCCTGGACTTCCAGGCTCATGCCCAGTTCTGCCCCTGCATCTCCAACTGCCCATCAGCTCTCTTCTGGGAAACCCAACTGAATCACAGCCTAGACTTCAAATTGCATCCCTACCCCTAAGTTGTTCATACCTGTGGCCACTCTTTGCAGCTCCAAGATCCAAAACTCCATAGTCCTGGCTGATTCTTCCCTGGGCATGGTCACCTATAATCAACCTGGCCTACAGATTTGATGTTTCTGCCTGCAGAATGTGTCTTGGATTCATCCCTTCTTCTCCTTTCTCACTGTCACTGCCACACTCCCTCCTCCCCTCCCATTTGACTCCAAACTGGCCCCTCAATGAGTTCTCCCAA
Source organism: Cabassous unicinctus (assembly GCA_029593785.1). NCBI lineage: Eukaryota > Metazoa > Chordata > Mammalia > Cingulata > Chlamyphoridae > Cabassous > Cabassous unicinctus. Next base: position 5,384 of record JAQZBX010070465.1, read on the forward strand.
GCACCCTGCGTACCTACATCAGGCTGCACTCCCAAGCTCTGTGCCCACTCTATCAGGCCTACCCAAGGCACTGAGGGGTCCTTTGGGGCCCGTGTGCTCCGATGCATGTCCTCAGGTGAGCATTGGCTTCCTCTCTTCCAGCCCCATCTTGCCTAGCCCTTCCTCCCACTCCCCAGCGGGCATGTTGTCCTACTCAGTCCAACACCCTGCCTTCCTATCTCTCCCTTCATCCCCACCCCTGTCCCCATCCCCACCCCACTTAAAGTACCTCCAGCCTTCAAGATGGCTTGGTCTCATAGCCTTGCACACACTTTGACAGCTGCTCCAGCTCTCACTCCTCACCCCACCCCCAGAATTCCTTCCCATGCCCTTTAACATACCCTTTAATTTGAGGGTCATTTCCTAACATGAGGCATTCCCTAAATGTTTTTCGGCATTCTTATCTCTATAAAAAGACGTAAGCTCTGTGGTAAGGGTTGTGTGAAGTAATTACCTGAAATTCCTCCCAAGGTCTGCCTGGTTCACTGCTAGACTGCCAGGATGTGCTTAATTTACTAAATACGTGGAGTAAAGCCTGAGTGCTGAGGCTGGCAAAGCGCCATCCTGACCCTGGAGGGAAGGAACCTCCATGACTTTGGTGCCATTGGCTTCTTCTTGTCCTTTGCCCTTGAGCTTAAATGCCACTTCCTCTGGGAAGGTCTCCTTGATCCCCCATACTACAGCTGCCACCCAGTCACGGTCCCTACCATCCTTAATTCTCTGTAAGGTGCTTATCACTCCCTGATATTTCTCCTCTTTATTCTCATATGTGGTGATTGTTTGTCACCCCCTTTCTCCGATTTCTCAAGGACAGCAGAAGCCTTGGCTGTCTTGTTTGCCACTTGATCTTTCAGGTTAAAACAGTGCCTGGAAGACAGCAGGTGCTCAATAAATACTTGTTGAATGAACAGAGGGAAATCCTTTATACTCATGAGGCATTCACAGCCTGTTATTGAAAACAGATGAAAAAGTCAGTCATTACACAGCAGCATTATCAATAAGTGGAATGACAGATATCTATCTATCTATCGCCATGGCCATTGCCATCACCACTGCCATCACCAACTTCATATCCATATCCATACCCATATCCATATCCACATATAGATAGATGTAAAGAAGAAGTGAGTAATGTAGGAAAAGTAGCATTCCAGAGAGTGGAACCAACCCTTTTGAAAGGTTGAATCTGCATAATATTTGTGGGTCATAGAAATAGTTAAACACTGCTAGAGTACAAATTTAGATGGGGTGGGTGGTAGATTGAATCACACACCCCAACAAAAGACCTGATCTTAATCTGTGTTCTCGTGGGTGTGACTCCATTTATAAATAGGACCTTTTGAAGATGTTATTATTAGTTAAGATGTGGCCAAATTGTACCAGGGCGGGCCTTCACCCGCGTGCCTGCAGGCCTTATAAAGAGAGGAAAATCAGGTACAGTCAGTAGAAACCAGAAAGCCACAGGACGAGACCGAAGCTATCACCCTGTGTCAAGGGTGGAGAAGCGAGCCAGGGAGCCCCAAGGATTGCTTCAAGCCAGCAGCAGCACATCACAGACTCCAGAAGAAGGCTTGGCCTTGCTGATGCCTTGGTTTGGGACTTCTGGCCTCTAAAACTGTGAGCCAATAAATCTGTGTTTTTCGAGCCAACCCATTGTGCTGTTTTTTGTCACAGTAGCCCTGGCAAGCTAAGACAGGGCAGGTGGAAAGAAGAGTGGGAGATGAGGCTGGGCAGACAGAGTTCAGGGACTTCTGTGGTAGATGAAAACACTTGAGCTTGATCCCATGTGTAATCGCATGAAATTGGAGGAGCTTTGGTAAAAAAAAGTTAGACTTTCGTTTTAGAAATACCATTCTGGAAAAAGCACAATGGACAGAAAACAGGGAAAAGAGACCGGAAGCAGGAAGCTTGGGAAAAAAGTTACTGCAGGTAGTCCATGTGAGAGAAGATATGGACTTGAACTAAGGGAGGTGCAGAAGAGAGGCCAGGAGGGGTAGATTGGAAAGAAATTGAGAGAGTAGAAGCAACATGACCCAACAACTGACTGGACAAGGTGGGAGAGGAAGGAATCAAAGGGGAATTCCGTTGACAGGGAAAGTGGCACTGCCACAACCAAATAATGGCCACAGGCAAGGAAGAAGCTCAGAGAAGCTTGGGGGTGAGTCGATTTTGAAGTACCTGTGGGACAACCAGGAGGATGACTCTGATGACCATTTGGATTTGTGTGCATGATGTTTTCTGGAGAAACTGAACTGAATCTGCCACTCAGGAAATTGCTTATCCAGGTTTAGGCTGTGAGGCAAAGATTTTAATATGCAGGTTATAAAAGAGCATCCGTTACAATGCAGCATGAGTTGACACTGAAATTCAGCCTCCTCATTCCCTCTGTATGGCGTGGTCTCAGTCAAGCATGTTTCTAGGACCTTTGATGATGACCAGGCTAAACACCAGATGTTCCACTAGACTTCATGTTTTGCCATAGCACTCAATGGGAAACTGCTACCTGCACCTGTAGCATATGTTCTGCAAACCACTATGAGCTTTGCAAAACAGCCGTGCAATTAATTTTTAGCAGAGATGCACTAATAGACTCCCAGTCTTGTGCAGCAGGCCTGGATGACAAACATTTGCCATTTCCAGAAAGAACATATTGCAACCTGTATTTCAGTCATCTCCCTTCAGAGACTAGGAAAATTTCGTTAGTTTTTCAAGACAGGAATGCAAATTTAAATTTGCCTATGACTGGAATGGTTCACATGAGGCTGAGGGCATCTGTTTTTCTAAAATCCCTGACTGATTGCCCAGGGGTAGTCATTGATTGTCCAGATATTGGTATGCAGAAAGAGAGAAGTGGGAAACTTTTTTTTTTCTCTTAGATTGACTCTGGCTAGTGCAGGAGTCCAAGGAGGTAAATTTGGAGGTAGATGGTCATTTCATATCATCTTAAAATAAAACAAGCAGCTGCTAATACATACTGTGCATTTACTTTGGGACAGAAACACTGCTAAAGACATTACGTGCATTATCTCATTGAATTACCCTAAATCCTATGCAGTAGCTATTATTACCTCATTTCAGAGATGCCGAGACATGGTCACCCTAGCATAAATTATTAGACAATTGGACTTTTCCATTTATATTTATTTCGAGAGAAACTAAATCCATGGTTTAGGATTCCCTGATACTTTCCTTCCCTGACCAATTTTATAGGAGCCCTGTCATGGTGTCCAAGATGCAAAGGCCATTGCAATCAGCATCAATTGTTCTTCCCTTCCTAGCAGCCTTTTCCTCCTTCTGGGAAAATAGCTCTTCTCCTTTGGAGCCTGCCCTTGACACTCCATGGATTTTGCATGGAGATTTCAGCTAGTTGACCCACCTTCCTTCCCACACATTCAGACGTTGAAGCCAACCTGCTTTATCAGAAGCTGATGTCTGGCCAAGGGCAAGCCCATTATCCAACAGGAAACTGAGTCTTAGGTGATGAAATTACAAAGAAACCTCCCACATAAATTATAATTCTCTAAATTTTCATAAAGACTGCCAGTGCCACCATATTTTCAAACTCACAGAGACCTGGGTAATATCTCAATTTCATTGCAAATTAGCTGAGCTACCATGAGCAAGCCGTTGAACTTCTCTGGATCTCAGCTCCATCATATGATGCAAAAAGAGAGTCCCCAACCTGCTTGGTTTGTAAGAACATCCAGTGAAACAGCACACACAAAAAAAACACTTTGAAAAATGTGTGGGTTATTAACTCAAGAGCAAGATTCCCCAAGACAGAAGTCAATTTTACCAGTTGGGACTTGGGGAAAAATCCCAGTCATATTAGAAGCTCTGAACGAAGACCCGTCAGATGTCAAATTTAGAGGAAAATTAAGTGATGGTTCTATTAATAGTAATATAATTAACACCTTAGTCACATGCCCTGCCCACCTTTCTGAGCATGTAACCTTCCACCACCTATAGCAACTCTTGTTCCAGATCATTGTACTTATAATCTCCCAAATGCATTCCAGACTCAGGGCAGTAATTCAGCTACTCTCCTATCCTGAAACCTTCTCTCTTAGCTCACCCAGCTCTGAAGCTCTTACTAAAACCTCCAGACCCAGCTCTTCCAAGAAGCCACCTTATCCACTCTGGCCACCAGGGCACTTTCTGAACTCACCACAGCCCCCCAGGGCTACCTAGGATGAGGAATGAACTGTCCTGTCACAGCTCTCAAGTTTCTCTCTGAAGCTGTCTTTTAACCCCTCATTGGTATATTTTCCATGTACCTCTATCCTGACTTCTCCAATTTGATTGTCCAATTTTATAAAGTCAGCAACTGGATTGCATTCTTCTGATACAGAGTAACTATTCAGTAAATATTTGAAGGCTCATTAAAATGCTTGAAAACGTCCAAAATAAAGAAGATGGCTGCAGAAATAAGACTCTCTAATGAAACGCAATTGGAGATATAAAGTAATAGAACAGCAGGTTATTAACTGGAATCTATTCAAAATAAACCCGAGGAGCTCTCTATTTAAAAGAATCCCAGATCTGAAATCAAATTTGGGGATGGAGAGAACCTTCAGGACAATCTAATTCAAATCCTTTATTCATTGAGAGTAATCACCCACTGATTTCTCTGACTTGTGAATTCGAGGTTTTGCATATTTAATTGTCTTATTGTAAAATATGACTCTTGCTAATTTCTTAGAAATAGAACCCAAGAGTTTGAGGCCTTGAAAACTTGGCAAGTCTTTCATGGATGTGAAAGTATTTCCTCTTGCTAGCGTCAACCCAAAATGCCTTGATTCAGACTTGTGGCATCACTTTTTTCTTTTACATTGCAACATGGAAAAGGACAGATGATAAAGAGGAAGACAAGGTTACCCACCTAGAAATGTGGAAAATGCTGGATGGCTCAGTGTGAGGCCCAGCATGCTAGAAATTCCAGGGAGGCCAAGTTCGGAAGCTTTGCTTTGGTATCAGAGAAATCGCTGGCTTGGGATTGAGAGGACATGGGTTTTGAGACTTTGCCTCAAATGTGTGATCACTGACAAATTGCCAAATTCTGATGATCCATTTTCTTGTCTTAAAAATAGGGCTGATGAGGGGATTAAGTGAGATAATATGTGTAAAGTCACTTTGCAGAAAAAAAAAGTGTAACTTGCATTACCTAGCCAGCTAACGTACATTAAAAGCCATTTTAATCTAGCTGTCCCAAAGGGCAGAGCTTTCAAACTCTAAAAGCCCAAATGTCCTGACACCATCTCTGTGACCCCTTGGTTATGTATCCCTGTCTTGACATCAAGGAATTAACCAATAAATCCCCGGCTTCCGCCCATCCCAGTGCTTACAGCTTTCCACAGATGCACATGATTCCAACAAATTACACATAGCCCACAGCTTCCTGTTCCACAATTAGTCCCACCAGGCTGAAAGCTCCCAGCAGCGTGGTGAACGCAGCAGCATCTTTGCTTGCTTCTGAGATTTCTGCTAGGACAGAGGTGGCTGGCTTTTCAATGAGTATGGAACTGTCTCAACCACCACCTGTCCCACCTTGTCTACCCTCCACGGCTGTTTGCTGTGGTCTCATCACCCCTATAGCTACCTCTCTGTCCACAGAGTCCATGCCTCAGCTCAGGGGCCCGCCTCTCCCAGCACCAGCTTGCAAAAGCTCCTCCAGCACGTTGCAGAGGTGGCTGGCTCTTGCTCCACCGAGTAAATGAGGCTCCTCTGGGACAGGGACCCTGTCCGCCGAGTGGGAGTGACTCATAACGGTCGCACTTTCCAGCTAATAATACGAAACAGCCTTGTCCACCATTCTAAGGAAAAGCAGTATCGTGCACAGGCTGGGTTGGAAACAAGGACAAAGGGCTGAATAAGGCACAAGAGCGGGCAATCAAGGAGGGCTCTTTTAGGCACCTGAAATCACCTCTAATGGAGCTGAGAGGGACCCCGGAGATTAGCAGGACACCCTCAGTCGGCCAAAGGCACAACTGAGGTGCAAAGAGGAGAAGCCCAATAAGGGCAGAGTAGGAACAGAGCATGGGTCACTGGAAGCCTTCAGACTCAGCTGCCACTTCCATAATGAAATAAACACGTTCTGCCTAGAATCATTTAGTCAAAGCTGGAGATAACTTTTGGCTGCCTCCTAATGCATAGGAGGCTTTCCTACATCCTGCCTGATCCCCTTACATCCTGCCCAGGCCCCCTACAACTTGTCTGCTTCCCTATGTCCTGCTAGGCCCCCTTTAGATCCTGCCCGGCTTCCCTATGTCCTGCCCTGTCCCACCCACAGCCTGCCCAGCCCCCCACAGTCTTCCCAGCTCGCACAGCCTGCCGAGCTTCCCTCCACTCAGGAGCAGAGCCATGGCCTTGAAGCTGACACTGAGCTCCCCCAAGCCTGTGCCTGGCTGCCTCCCCAGCCCCCTTCCTTAGTCAGGCCTCAGGAAATCCTGAGCACTGATTGGCCCATCGATGAGTTCATAAATAAGAACATCCACAATTTCCTCCCCAAACCTATAACCAAGGAAATTACTCTAAGTGGCTTCTTTCCAACCTCCAAAGCAACTACTTTGGGGGTTGACCCTTATAGAAGCAACCACGGCAGTCTGGGAAAATCCCCCTGACCCAAACGAAAGCAGGGGAATGAGAACTGGCTCTGACTGCATGGGGCTGGGGCTCCCAGTCCAATAGGGTGTCAAGAGCCAGTCCCCAAGGGGGTGCAGGCAATCCAGAGGCCACCCAGATAGCACCCTTCATATTTGGAAACCACTGGGACAGGGCAGGCAGAGCACGGGGACAGCAGCCACTGAAACAAAACCCAGAGGCTGCAGCCAGCTTGGGGTGGCGCTCATTTGGGAGCCCAGGATTTACACGTAGGGCTTCCGAGTCACACGCATGTGTGTGCTCTATCTACCAGGAGCAGACGCACGGGAGGAATTCTGAGCAGAGGCCAGGAGGCCAGAGGTCCAGCTGTCCCTGAGGCTTTCTCTGTAGGCCCAGCATGCGGGGTTTGTCTCTCATCAGCGATGTCAGGTGGCTCGTGCACATCCATGCTGGTGAGGGCAGGTGTCTGTGCATTCTTTTGCACATAACCCAGCCCCCAGTTTCCCAGAAGCCTCCCACGCATGGGTACCAGAACTTCCCTGCCTGCAGTTACAAGGACTCAGGGACTTTACTGTCCACTTTTTTGACCAAAGGGACACGATGCAGATGAAATATCACCAGACAACAGAATCAGTGAGGAAATGGCATTGCTCCAGAAAAACAGCTGGCATCCTTTAAGCCCCCTCCACCCCATGAACTCAGAAGTCCCTGGGACTGAGGGATCCCAAACATTTCCCATCTGGACCTAATGACCTTTTGATTCATAATGCCAAGGCATGTGCCCCTCGTTCCTTGGCCTGGTTTGGTCCCCCAGGAGGCAGACTCCCCCCCAGACTCCTTTTCCAAGCCACCTTAACGAACTCCCCAGGCCCCACAAAGCAAAGCTGTTTCCCCTTCTCAGTCAGCAAACAGAGACCAGCACACACAGGAGAAGCATAAAGGCCACATTGGCAAAATCTCTACTGCCCGTGTTGCAGCCGTTCCCACAAGTCTGACCAGGCCACTTCCAGCGGATGACCCCCACCGAGGGGCTACACGGTCCAGGAGGAGCGGGAAGGCAAAAAGACAGCAAAACCCAACTCGGACCCCGGCGCCAAGCAAAAAGGCAACTAGACGGGCCCTTTGCCTCGCTGGCTGTCACACGTGAAGGGCAAAGGGCCTTCTTGCCAGAGTTCAGCCCCAAAAGCAGCTGTGGCAGGCAGGTTCCTACACTGAGAAAATATCTGGACCAGCCCTGCCCTTGGCCCCCTGCCCACTGTAACAGGGAAATGAGCTCCCCTAGCTCAGTAGCCACTGGGTCCCAAGACCCTGGGGACCCTCCCCAGCGGTGGCACCTGGGCAGGAGATCCTATTCAGCCAGCTGCAGATAACAATTCCCACAGTTGCCAGGAGAAGAGAGAACAAACAAACAAGCATGATTCCCCTCCTTTAGATCCCAAGGATGGGGGAAAGGACACTGGGAGCAGGGGGGTTGGGGGAGGCGTGGGTGGGTCTCCATTTCCAGGGGCTCTCAGCAGCTGTTTGCAACCACGGCCTCTCCAAATAGCGCTGAGCAACAAGTTGCTCAAATGGCAAATCAGATACTGCTTTTCCCCGAGAGTGCTTTGTCATGGCTGATCCTGCCACCCAAGAAATCACTGCCCCGGCGCTTGAGGAAGGCAGCAGGGCCAGCCTTAGCTTAGCAGTCGCCCGCGGCGCGGGGAGCGGCCCTGGGTCCCTGCACTCACCAGCAGCAGGCTCAGAGCCGAGTCCGGTACGAGCTGCACAGCCATGGCCCCCGCTCCTCCGCACGCCGCCGAGCATCCACCAACACCTGCAGCGAAGCAGCGGAAATCCCGGCTGAGGGTGGGAAAGCAGTCCGGGAGGACAGGCCAGGTTCCCAGGCAGAGGGGGGCCCCTGAAGGGGCTGGTGGGAAGAAGGGGTGGGAACAGTGCTTGGGGGAAAAATGCAGGCAAAGGGGATAAGCTGCAGGTGATTTAGAGGTGAGCCCTTCCCAGCTCCACTGAGCTGCAAGCACAGCACCAAATGCCAAGGTCAAAGCTCAGCTTTGTAACCAGTCCCTTAGCCTAGGCAGCAGCTCTTCTTTGCACTGACAATTAAAATAAAACATTCCCTGGTGCAGACACATCCAGCAGCCCGAGCCACCCCCTCTTGCTGCATCTCTCAGCAATTCTGCTGCATAAACATGCTGAATACCCCCAACCTACCGCCTGCAAGCTGGTCAGTGTCTTCTTTCCTGCAGAAAGGTGTGTGCCTGTTGCAAAATCAAGTATCTGAGAGCCAGAGAGGCCAGGTTGGCCATGAGGAACCCCAGGTGGTCACTGCAGGTCAGCAAATGTCCTCATCGTCCCCAAGGGAGGAGCCTGTTAGGAGCTGACCCTCTTCCCCTTGTTAAATCTACTTTCCTCTCCAAGTGGGGTGGAGCTGGGATCCCCTGGGGCTAACGATCTCACAAGGAAGATGTAACCACCCTGCCCGTTCTCTGAGCTTTCCCTCTCCCTGCCTACAGCACATGGACGCAGCATACAGCCACTCTCTACCTCTCTCCTCCCTTTCTCCCTCCCTTCCCTTCCCTCCCATCTCTCCACAGGCTGCCTGTTAGGAATTTTGTAGGAGCCTCCCATGGCTCTCTGGGAGCCATAGGAGGCTGCTTTTTAGCAAAGGACACTGCTTAAGACAAAAAGGCAAATGAGCCCTAGTAGTCATACCAGGCAGCGTTTTCCTGGACATTATCAATGGAAAAGAATGACGCCTGCCCAGTCTTGTTGTATAATAAGTGGTTCAAAAGGCTTCCCTGAGTCAAAGATTTAGGAACATGAAGGCATCATTTGATGAGCACTGCGAAGCTTGTAGCTTCTTATGGCGTCCACATGCTCAGCTAAAAACGGTGATTACTAATACTACCGGAAATGGTTTTTCTGTCCTTGGCAAATTTCTTTGATTACTCATCTCATGGTAAAGACTCCAAAAAATTCCTTGAAATGAACTGGACAGCATGAAATGTAGCAACATGAAAACCAATTTTCTAGATGGGGAAAGAAAACAATAGCCTTTAAATGTTCCTATGCGCAAGCATAGCTGTTGTCCCCATATAATTCATAGTTTTAAAAGTATTTTTTCCCCTCTCAGTTAGAAGTGGAGTGGACATCACCATCCCAGAATCCTTGGGATTGGGGGAAGAGTTATGGACTAGAGTGGACTTACTGGTTTTCTACTATAGACATATTGTGATTCTAGCAATGGAAGAAATTATAACATTGATGTGGAGCCAGTGGCTACTGGAGGTTCTGGGGGGCAGGGAGAGGGAAAAATAGTTGTAATACGGGGGCTTTTTTAGGACTTGGTTATCATCTTGAATGACACTGCAACGACAGATATTAGCCAT
>JAQZBX010070466.1:0-15415 GCA_029593785.1 Cabassous unicinctus
TACATATTATTTTATGGTGTAAAACAGTTTATTGATGTCCTATGCCATGGATATCATTATTACTTTATCCATTAAATAGTTATTTAGATATATGAATTTAATTAATATATATTGTTCTTCAATCCATCCTGAATCTTGAACATTCTGAGATTATTTTCTTTCTGCCTGAAGAATATTCTTTTACATTTCTTTTAAAGTGAGCTGCTGCTAGCAAACTTTATTACTTTTTACTCATCTGTAAAAGTATTTCTTTCACTTCTTTCTGAAGGATTGAGATGAATGAAATTTCAGGCACTCTAATATCTCCACTACTTTGGAGAACACACTTAGGGTGGAAGTTCTCCATTCTGTTGTAAATGTAATCAGTTCTTTGGAGAAGAAATTATGGGCTTTCATTTTCACAGCCTGCGTCATGACCCACCACACCCCAGGCAAAATCTGTGTGCTTTGGCTCTGGGGATGGGAATAAGGGCACACCTCTCTGAGTTACATGCCTGATTTTGGAGCTAAGATTTAGTGGAGACAACACAGTATATTGAGTTCTTCTTGGGACCTTTCCAGGACCAGTGCAATTGTGTTCAGCACCCCATTTTGCTCAATTATGGCCACACCCAAAGTACAGCCACTGCTTCATGAGTTCCAATTTCTTCCTGACTTAGGAGACCCCTCTTGATCCCTCTGCCCTGGGTTAATGCCCTCCTTTGTGTCTTGTGTGGACCCCAGAAAGTAAGTTCATACTTACCCATTGCTGTGTGTGTAAGCCTTTTTAATATAGGACATTTTGGTTAGATTCAGATAAGGGATTTTCAATTAGGTCACTTTTCATTAGATTGATTTAATTTAGTTAAGGGCCTCTGATTAGATTTCAGGCACCAGGATGGACCCCAATCATTGTGCTGAAGTCCTACATACATGGAACACACAGAGAAAGAGTGCTGCCATGTTTACCTTGCCATGTGGTAGAGGGCTCCAGGATTTCCTACAGCTGTGGAGAGATACAGAAACCCTGAGAGGCTGAAGGAGAGGCAAGAGGCTGGAGTCTTGGAGAAGCTTGAAGCTGAAGACATCCAGGACAGAGGAGAGGAGAGAGATATGAGCAATTGTGTGTGATTGCCCACTGGTGAGTTCAGGGAGAAAGTGAGCTTGGAGGAGAAGGCAGAGAGAAAGTGGCAGGCCCAGCATTTTGACTTGACTGGAGTCCAGCTGCAGCTGACCCTTATTAAGACAGCATTTTTGAGGATGCCTTGATGTGGACATTTTCACAGTCTCAGTACTGTAAGTTTTAACCCTAATAAATTCCAATAAAAGCAACATATTTCTGGTATTTTGCATTGGCAACACTTGGCAAACTCAAACAGCTAGGTACAGAGAGTGGGAGATTTGCCTTGTTCCCAAATGGCAGTGTGATGCTGCTGCCAAGAGAATTCTCCTGTAAACTTGGGTGTCTCCAGTCTAGGTGGGAATGAGTATTGGAAAGACGGAGGGAGAAGTGCTCTTGGCGAGTAAGGCCTGCAAGACAGGGAGTCAAGTAGGAGATTCACATCGTTTGGGGACTAGTATAAAGTCACAGATGCCCTAGTATGATGTACCTGTCCCAGGCAGGGGTTGGTTCTCCTGTTGTTCTCCTGTGGGTACTGGCAGATAAAAGCATCAGACCTGGGACTGGTGCATCAGGAGAATCAGGGCACAGAGAGGAGAATTCCTGCTCTTGCTCCTCTTGCCCTTCCCTGCTTCCCTTGGCCTCAAGCATTGACCCTCTGAGGAGGCTCCTCTTAGTCTACACTTTCTGGGTCTCAGGCACAGACTCAGGTCTCCTGCTTCCAGTTCTGCATTCAACTTCTGCAATCATGGGGCAGCTAAAGAAAGAGCAACGCCAAGATGAAACCTGTTGGTGTCAGGAAGGAAATGTCAAAATTCACATTACAACATTGGCTACAGTAATAACATCACCAGAATGAGCACCATTAGGTCAGTGACCCTAATAAATAGTACAGAAATCCCAGAAAATCCTTAGACCTAGGGCTGACAAGAATAGAAGTAAGGTTGTGAGATAGTGTAGTTTGCAGAATACCTCAGAGGGTGCAGATGCCAGCTATTTCTCAGATTACTTAAATATTAAATTTTCAACACATTTTTCACAGTGTTAAAAAGGATACAGACGTCTTCAATCCCAGATGAGAACGGAGGGGCTGGATGGGAAGAAACTGATGAACAGCTGAAGAAGCTGCGATGTAACACGTGTTCACTGCAGTTCCCTCAAGCCAGAGAGGGAATGTCCTGTTTGGGAACCAATCTTTCAGAGCCCCAATGAAAACCATCCTCAGAGGTTCTGGATCTGCAAAGGAAGAGAGGGAGAAAACCCTGCTCAGCACTCAGAGCCTCAGTTAGTAATGTGAGTCACTCAAGCAGGTCTCCACTAGGGAGAAAGGAGCAGGAAGTCCTTCTTCTCCTGTTGTGCTAACAACCCTCTAACTGCGTACGTGTAGTGAGCAGTGTGGCATTCATATAATCACGTCCATGCTCCTGGTGGTCTGTGCTCACTCTTGCTATAGGAGGCCTCCACAAATCCAGGCAGCTGGGGATGGGGCAAAAGAGAATGAACACTTTTCCTTTATGGGTGACTGTATTTGCAAAGTGTGAGGTGACGTGCCCCACAGTAATGTTGCAGATACAAATGAATATCTACAAATAAAACACTTTGTATGATTTCATTGTGTATTATTTTCATAAGTTCTTTTAAATTATAACCCAATTAACCATGCAAAGAGTATAAAAATAGTTAATGTCTGTTATGGCAAACAGCAAATTTCCTTCTCAAGCCTAAACTCCCATTCCTCCTTCCTCAGAATTATCTGCATTGGCAGATTCTTTTGGGTGCACATTTCTATTTGTATATATTTGCATTCTCTAGTTTCATCCATCCCACACCCTGTCACATATGAGGAAATTACTGGAGTACAACTTAAAAATATAAATAAATTTTCTGACTTTTTATAATACTTGGGATTAGAAATATATCATCTAATGAGGAAAGGATCATTTCTGATTTCAAATAATAAGGAAAATTGGAGTTAAGTTGAAAGCAGGTCACTGTAGTTCAGTGGCTATTAAAAATGAATCCACATCAGAATCAGGGGAAGATTCTGAAAAATATAAATGGTTGGGGTACCTTATAAGAAAATGCTACATAAGGGGCAGCATTATTTTTATAATGGTAATTTTTAAACTGCTTACTCAGAATGTAATGGATTGAAGCACCAGTGAATACAACCAGGATAATTTGAAATAAGTGGAAAGCCCATTTTTACATAAACTAAGAGAAATCTTGAGTTCTGATGCTTAAATTAGTGTTAACAAATTGAACACAGATGAGTAGTTGAAGAAGATGTGGGAGGAGCAAATGTTAGAAGAAACTGCAAGTGCCCTTTTCCAAGAGGAGAAAGACATCCTGAAATGCAGAGTAACAGCCGCTTATTTTAAATATTGGTAATACATTGCACAGACTGGAGGTGCAATTTGGAGATTCACATTCTTTTCATTCACAGGGTCTCTCTCAAGTATGAATGATGTAATGTTTAATGAGATACCGCCTCTGGCTGAAGGTTATTCCACATTACTTACAAGTATAGGGTTTCCCTCCACTATGAATTTTCTCATGGTCAGTGAGATTTGATTTGAAATTGAAGGCTTTCCTACATTCCTTACATATTAGCGTTTCTCCCCAGTAGGTCTTCTGTGGGGTGCAGTGAGGCTTGATTTCTGAATGAAAGCTTTGCCACAACCATCACATTCATGGAATTTCTCTCCAGCATGTATTCTCAGATGGTTAACGAGTTTTCGTTCTGGTTGAAGGCGTTTCCACATTCATTGCCTATATCGGGTTATTGTCTACAATAAATGCTTTTATGTTTTATGAACCACTGCTTTTGGCTGAAGGCTTCTCTGCATTCTTAACATTCATTTTGTTGCTGTCCCCTATGAGTCTTTTTCATGTTCCCTGAGATGTGATTTTTACCTAAAGGCTTTTTCACATGACTTACATGCATAAGGTTTCTTTGCAGTAAGAAATCCCTGGCATCTGAGATTTGATATTTGAGTTAAAGCTCTCCCACATACAAATGATTTCTCTTCAGAAAGAATTTTCGAATGAATATAGAGGTTTTTTCTCAGGTTTAATACTTTCCCACATGTACTACATTTCTATGCGTGTTCCCCTGTATGACTTTTAAAATGATGCATAAAAAAATGACTGTAAAAACAGACTGCATTCAGGACACTCATATTGCTTATCTCTAGTTTGAATTTTCTCATATTCTATGAGGTTTTGTTTCAGATGGAAGCATTCCCATGTTCATTACAATACTTACTAATGTATGAATATTTCATGGTCAATGAGACTTAATGCCTGGCTGAAGGATTTCCAATATTCCATATATACACAAGGTTTTATACCTGCATGTTTCTTTGATGTGATTCTAGCTTTCCCAAATTCATGAAATCCCAATGGTTTCTTCAAAGGATTAATTCTCAGGTATCCCATGAGGTTGAATTTCCAAGAAAACCTCACACTTATTACACTTAAAAGGGAGGACTACCATGTGGCACAAGCTGGCAAAACTCATTGTCTTCCTTCTTTTTTCCTAAAATAGATAACCTCATGCTTAGGTAAGCATGATGCAAATTCCTTCAAAGTGAAGTTACATTCATAGAAGTGTTATTTTGAGGAAACAATGCTTGTGGTAAGTGAAAATATTTCCCCAGGTTTGTTACATTCTCTGCCTTCATCTTTAGTCTGTATTGTTGCAGAAATGGGTATAGCTTCACTCACAAGCCTTTGTCAAGTGGTTTTTCTGCTTCTTAATGTCCTATGCTTCTTTTTTGTGGGGAGCAGCAAAAGCAGTGCATAGAGGGAAATTTATAGCACTGAAAGCAATCATTAGAAAAGAGGAAAGATCCATTATCTATCATCTAAGCATCCAATTTGAGAAGTGCAACAATATCTCCTTTTTCTTTATTCTGTCATTCATGGCTCTTCTTGCTTAAAATGAACCTCACATCCAGTTTCGTGACTTCATAACAAGGAAATGGGGAAGTGATACAGCACTTGATTTATGATGGGGACAAACCAACACCCCATAAATCAACCATAGAACTTTCCAGTTTCTAAAGGATAAGAAAGGTGCAGCTTCCCAAGATGCATGAGTAAGGTGGCCCCAGTACCAAGGCCAAAATTGCACCAAAGGAAATCCTGTATACTTTGTTTTGGACTGACTAGTTTTGGTCAATTATTTTTTCTCTTGTATTTATTTGGATGAGATGCACTACTTAATATTCTTTAAAGTTTACCAGGGAAATTATAATGCTTTTGCTTGCCTTTCCATATCTGCACTTATTATTTCTTATTGACTTGCCACATAATGTATTTTAAAACATTTTATATACTGTATTAGTCAGTGAAAGGGTTGCTGATGCAAAATACCAGAAATCTGCTGGTCTTTATAAATGGTATTTATATGGAGTAGAAGCTTAGAGTTACCAGGCTATAAAGCATAAGTTTCTTCCTTCATTAAAGTTTGTTACCCTGTCTTGGAGCAATACAGCTGCCTACATTTGCCTGGGTTCATGCTTCTGAGGTTCCTCTCTTCCCTGGGCTGTGTTTCTGTCTGGGCTCAGCTCCTCTGTTTCCTCCACAAGGCCAGCTGTAGACTATGAGGTTCTCTAAGCTTTTCCACTCTCCACAAGGCCAGCTGTGAACTGTTAGGTCAATGGCTTGTATCTTTTCCCCGGGGCCTTCTGTCATTGCTCATGAGAACTCCAATGTCAAAAACTGATCCAACTCTGTCCTTTGCCATGTCTTTTTATGTTTGAGACACCACCCACCAAGGTGCAGGCCTCAACACCCTACCGACTGTGGGCAGTCAATGTCCTTATCATAACTTAATCATGCCCAAATTAACAGACAAGTTTACAAGCATAATCCAATAACTATTTTGGGAATTCATAATGATATCAAACTCCCACATATCCATTTACCCATTTTATGCTATATATTATTTTATAGTGTATTTTAACACTTTATTGATATCCCTGGCCCAGATATCATTATTATTTTATCCATTCAATAGTCATTTAGATATATGATTTAAATAACAGTTATTGTTCTCCAATGCATCCTGAATATTAAGCTTTCAGAAATTATTTTCTTTCTACCTGAAGAATATTCCTTTACATTTCTTTTAAAATGAGTTGCTGCTAGCAAACTTTATTAGGTTTTACTCATCTGTGTAAGTATTTATTTCAGTTCTTTCTGAAAGATTGAGATGAATGAAATCTCAGGCCCTGTGTGACCTCCACTGATTTTGATAGCACCCTTAGTTTGAATTTCTCCATTCTGTTGTAAATGTAATCAGTTCCTTGGGGAAGAAATTAGGGCCTTTCAGTTTTGCAACCTCTTTCCTGGCCAACCATCCCCCAGACAAAATCTGTGCACTCTGGCTCTGGGGATGGGAGTAATGGCACACCTCTCTGAGTTAAACACCTGATTTTGCAGCTAAGATTTGGTGGAGAAAACACCATATATTGAGTTTTTCTTGAGACTATTCTAGGGACCATTGCAATGGTCGTCAGCACCCCATTTTGCTCAATGATGTCCACCCTCAAAGTACAGTCACTCTTTCATGTGTTCCCATTTCTCCCAGAATTTGGAGACCCCTCCTGATGCCTGTGACATGGGTTAATGCCCTCATTTGAGACTTGTGTGGACACCAGAAAAGTATGTTCTTACTAACCTATTGCTGCGTGTAAAAGGCTTTTTTATGTAGGCTTTTGTATGTCCCTTAGATTCACATAAGGGACCTTTCAATTAGGTCACTTTTTATTACATTGCTTTAGCTTAGTTCAGGGCTTCTGTTTAGATTTCAGGGACCAGGATCGACTGCAATCATTGTGCTGAAGTCGTACATACATGGAATCCACAGAGAAAGAGTGCTGCCATGTTTACCCTGCCATGTGGGAGAGGGCTCCAGGATCTCCTACAGTTGTGGAAAGACACAGAAACCCTGAGATGCTGAGGGACAGGCCAGGGGCTGGAGTCTTGTAGCAACTTGAAGTGGAAGACATCCAGACCAGAAGAGAAGGGAGTTGTGTGAGCAATTGTGTCTGATGGCCCACTGCTGAGCTCAGGGAGAAAGTAAATTTGGAGGAGAAGGCAGAAAGAGATAGGCAGGCCAATCATTTTGCATTGGTAGGAGTCCAGCAGCAGCTGACCCTTGTTTAGAGAGTATTTCTCAGGATGCCTTGATTTGGACATTTTCACAGTCAGAACTGTAAGCTTTAATGCTGAAAAATTCTAATAAAAGCCAGCCTATTTGTTGTATTTTGCATTGGCATTGCTTGGCAAACTCAAACAGCTAGGGACCCATGGTTGAAAAGCTGCCCTCTCTCCAAATGGCAGTGTAATGCTGTTGCCCATTGAATTCATCTGTAACTGTGGGTGTCTCCAGACTATGTGGGAATGAGTACTAGTAATATGGAGGGGGAAGTGCTCTTGGCAAGCAAGTCCTGCAAGACAGGGAGACAGGCAGGAGAGAAACATGGTTTGGGGACTAGTATAAAGTCACAGATGCTCCAGTATGATGTACCTGCCCCAGGCAGGGCTTGGCCAGGTGGGCAGGGGCAGATAAAAGCAAGGTACCTGGGGTCTGGGGCGGCAGAGGAGTCAGAGCACAGAAAGGAGACTTCCTGCACCTGCTCCTTTTGCCCTCAACTCCTTCCCTTGGCCTCCCACATTGACTCTATGTAGAGGCTGCTCTTACTGTATGCCTCCTGGGTCTTGGGCACAGAGTCAGGTCTCCTGCTTCCAATTCTACATTCACCTTCTCCAATCTCGAGACAGCTGAAGAAAGAGCAATGCCACGATGAAACCTGTTGGTGTCAGGAAGGAAACGTCAAAATTCACATTACAGCATTGGCTACTGCAATAACATCATCAGAATGAGCAACATTAGGTCAGTGACTCCAAGAAATAGAATGGGAATCCCAGAAAATCCTGGGACCTATGGCTGACAAGAGTAGAATTGAGTTTGTAAGATAGTGCAGTTTGCAGAAAACCTCAGAAAGTACAGATGCCAGATATTTCTCAGAATAATTAAATATTAACTTTTCAACACAATTTTAACTGTTGAAAATGATGCAGGCCTCTTCAATCCTAGAATAGAACAGAGGCGTTGGACAGGAAGAAGCTGATGAACAACTGAAGAAGCTGGAATGTAACATGTGCTCACTATAGTTCCCCCAAGCCACAGGGGGAATGCCCTGTTTGGAACCAAAATCTCAGAAGCCCAAGGAAAATCATCCTCATAGGTTGTGGATCCAGAGAGGAGGACAGAGTTAAAGGCCTGCTCAGCACTCACAGCCTCAGTTTGTGATATGAGTCACTCTAGCAGGTATTCACTGGAAATAAGTAGCAGGAAGTCCATCTTCTCCTGTGATGGTAAGAGCTATCTAATGGGACATGTGTAGAGAGTAGTTTGGCCTTCACATTGTCATGTCCTAGCTCCTCATGCTCCATGCTCACTTTTGCTAAGGGAGGCCTCCACCCGTCCAAGCACCTGAGCAAGGGGCCGAGGGGAGTGAGCACTTTTCCTTTATGAGTGACTGTATTTGAAAACGTTGAGAGGAAGTGACCCCACCCGGAATGTTGCAGATACAAATCAATATCTTCAAATAAACCACTTTGTATGATTTCATTGTGTACTATTTTCATAATTTCTTTTAAATTATAACCAAATTATCCATGCAAATAGCATAAAAATACTTTATATTTCTTATGGGAAGCAGCAAAATTCCTTCTCTAGCCTCAACCCCCATTACCCTTTCCTCAGAATTATCTGCATTGGCAGATTCTTTGGGGTACAGATTTCTGTTTGCAAATATTTGCATTCTCTTGTTTCATACATCCCACATCCTATCACACATAGGAAAAATATTGGAGTAAAAATTAAGAATATAAATAAATTTTGTAAATTCCTAAAATACTTGAGATTAGAAGTGTATCATCTAATTATGAAAGGATCATTTCTGATTAAAAATAATATGGAACATTGGAGTTTAGTAGAAAGCAGGCCACTGTAGTTCAGTGGCTGTTAAACTTGAATCTACATCAGAATCTTGTGAAGAATCTGAAAAACTATAATTGGTTGTGGTGAATTATAATACAATGCTGCAATAATGGGCAGCATTATTTTTATATGGTATTTTTTAAAACACTTACCAAGTATGTAATGGATTGAAAAACCAGTGAAAACTTCCTTAAAAGATTGACAACAAGTTGCACAGACTGGAGGAGGAGATTCTTTGGAGGTTCACATTCATTACATTCACAGGCTTTCTCTCCAGTATGAATGTTGTAATGTTAAATGAGATACTGCCTCTGGCTGAAGGCTCTTCCATATTCCTTACATATATCAGGTTTCCCTCCACTATGAATTTTCTCATGGTCTGTGAGATCTGATTTTCTACTGAAGGCTTTCCTACATTCCTTACATATATAGGGTTTCTCTCCAGTTTGTCTTCTCTAGTGTGTAATGAGGCTTGATTTCACAATGAAATCTTTCCAACATCCATCACATTCACTGGGTTTCTCTTCAGTATGTATTCTCAGATTGTGTGAAGGTTTACTGTGGGTTGAAGGCATTTCCACTTTCATTGAATGTATATGGTTTATCTCCAGAATGAATGTTCTGATGTTCAATTTACTATTGCTTTTTGCTGAAAGCTTGTCTGCATTCTTTACATTCATTTTGTTTCTGTCCACTATGAGTTTTCTCATGTTCTGTGAGATATGATTTGTTCCTAAAGACATTTTCACATGCCTTACATGCATAGGGTTTTTTTGCAGTAAGAAATCATTTGTGTTGGAGATTTGAAATTTGAATTAAACCTCACCCACATATATATGATTTCTCTCCAGTAAGAATTTTCTGATGAATACAGAGGTTTTCTGTCAGGTTGAAAGCTTTCCCACATGTATTACATTTCTATGCGTGTTCCCCTGTAAGGCTTTTAAAATGAGTTGTAAAAAAAGACTGTGAAGAGCAGACTACATTCAGGACACTCGTATGGTTCTCTCTAGTTTGAATTTTCTCATATCCCATGAGGATTTGTTTCAGATGGAAGCATTCCCATGTTCATTACAATACTAACTAATGTATGAATATTCATGCTCAATGAGATTGAATGCCTCCCTGAAGGATTTCCAATATTCCTTACATACACAGGGTTTACTCCTGCATGTTTCTTTGAGGTGATTCTAGCTTTCCCAAATTTATGAAATCACCAATGGTTTCTCTAAACAATGAATTCGCATATAAGTCATGAGTTTGAATTTCCAAGAAACTTTCACACTCATTAAACTTAAAGGGAAGACTACCATGACGGGCAATCTGGCAAAATTCATTGTCTTCATCTTTTTTCCATACATAGATTCCCTCATGCTTAAGTAAGCCTGATGCAAATTCCTTCAAAGTGAAGTTACATTCATAGAAGTGTTATTTTGCAGAAACAATGCTTGAGGTCAGAGAAAATATTTTACCAACTTTTTCACATTTTCTGCCTTCATGTTAAGTTTGTACTCTTGTGGAATTGGATATAGCTTCACTCAGCAGCCTTTTGTTATGGTTTCCTTCTGCTTATTAAAGTCCTATGCTTCTTCAGAGCTTGTGGGGTGCAGCAAATGCAGTGCTTACAAGGAAATATTTAGCATTGAATGCATTCATTAGAAAAGAGAAAAGATCCAATATCAATCATCTAAGTGTCCAATTTGAGAAGCACAACAATATTTCCTTTTATTTATTTTATCATTCATGGTTCTTATTCCTTCAAATGAGCATCACATCCAGTTTGGTGACATCATAACTAGGAAATGGGGAAGTGATATAGCACTTGATTTTTGAAGGAGACAAAACATCACCCCATAAATCAACACTGGAAACTTCTGGATTCTGAAGTGTAAGAAAGGTGCACCTTCCAAAGATGTACAAGTAAGGTGGCCACAGAAGAAAGGCCAAACTGGCAACCCGGGAAATCCTGAAAACTTCTTTGGGACTTACTAATTTTGTTCCATTTTTTTCTGTCTGTTTATTTGGATGAAATGTACTATTTAATATTCTTTAAAGTTTACCGGGGAAATTAAAACACTTTTGCTTGTCTTTCCAAATCTGCACTTATAATTTGTTACTGACTAGTGAAATGATGTATTATATTTATTATTATTATTTTTTTCTGCCTCAGTGAAATCAGTTTTATTTAAATGGTCAAAGTAACCAGGAACCTTTGAGCACAATAAATAAATCTTGTCGTTTAAATTCCAAATGTAAACATTTTGGTGCTAACACTTTTGCCATTTCTTTGTTCAATGATCGTTTAGCACATGGATTCAACAGGTAAAATTCCCCTATAAAATGACATCTTTTTAAACACATGTTAATTAAATTTAGGTGAAAATTTTAAACTATCATCATGAACTTTGGCATTACAAACACTTTATTTATTTATTTTTTATTGTGGGTAAAAATCAAATTTTTCACAAAACATACCAATATTTGTAAAATGATATATAAATACATATGCATATATGTGCATTTGTTTACATAAATGTTATTTGTTATATATATATATGTATATATTTTTTAAAGGTGCCTAGATTACCAAAATATTACTCAGAAATTACAGGGATTCCCATGTTCCCCACGGCCCACACTTCCAACAATATCCCACACAACCATTCCTCATCCGTGTGGTACAACACCCGCAATGGATAAACACATCCTGGGGCCTTGCCACTGAGCATAGACCACAGTTCACATCACAGACCACACTCTCTCCCACCCAGTTGGGCATTGTATATTCTGATGGAAAATGGCCTACATCCATCCCCGATTCACCACTCAGGACAACCCCCAAAGTCCCAAAAAATCCCAAGTATTTCAATTGCCCCTCCTCTCCCTGCCCCAAAAATGTCCAGTGGCCACTGGCTCCACCTCACTGTTACAATTTCTTCCATTGCTTGAATCACAATATGTCTACAACAGAACACCATCAGGTCCACTCTCGTCCACAGATCCTCCCCCAATCCTGAGGGGACTAGGAAGGTGATGTCTACTCCACCTCCAAGTGGGAGATGGCTTATATCCCATGGATATAGTCGATGGGATTAACTTGCCTTCTGCTGCAGGCCCTCTCCATTCCCTGGGATGGCTGTTGCCCATTGTCATCTCCTCGCCAGGTTACTTGGATGAGTGCATTGAGCTGTAGGGTAGGTGTTGCAGCTCCACTGAGATTCCAGGCACAGCTGGCACATACGTGGGCCAGAGGATACAGTCTCTGGAAGAACACCTAAAAACTCCTGCATCACATATAGGTTTGAGTAGAAGGGACTGATGGACCATATGCAGGGATGACTTATTTGAGTCCAACTTTGTCACTCTCAGGATCAGAGATGCCAATGAAGAGCCCACTAATCAGGCATCAATCTCTGGGGTTATCCCCACTTGTATAGTACCTGGGTGTCACCACAGCCCTCAGGGGTCCCTCAGTTTGGGGTGATATCCACTTTGGTGTTCTATGAGATCCTACTGAAGTATGCATAAGTATTACCTCTGAGATGACCTCCGACTCTCTTTGAAGCCTCTTAGCCATGTGAACTCATTTCTCTTTACCTTTTCCCGCTTTTATTCAAGGTCTTTTTCTGATCATTTTGCCAGTTGGCACTTGGTATTAATCCCTATTTGCCAGAGAGGCTCATCCCCGGGAGTCATGTCCCACGTTGGGGGGAAGGTAATGCATTCAAATGATGAGTTTTGCTTAGAGAGAAGCCACATTTGAGCAACAAGGAGGCTCTCAGGTGGTAACACTTAGGCACCCCATAACAGTAGGCTAATATTCAATTAGAAGAGCAAATACTCATAAGGCTAGTCCTCAATAACAAGAACACATCAGTGGGCCATCCTCTTTTGCCAGGCACTGCCTCTGCA
This sequence comes from Cabassous unicinctus, assembly GCA_029593785.1. Taxonomy (NCBI): domain Eukaryota; kingdom Metazoa; phylum Chordata; class Mammalia; order Cingulata; family Chlamyphoridae; genus Cabassous; species Cabassous unicinctus. The sequence goes on from JAQZBX010070466.1 coordinate 13,032, forward strand.
CTCAGGGGACAGTTGCTGCTCCCTTGAGGAATGTAGCAGAGCTCTCCAGGGTGGGAATTCAGATTCCCTCATTAATTGAGTAATTGTCTACCTACCGTGACCAAGCCCCATCCCTTGATCATTTGAACAATTTTATAGATCTTTCATGTATATTCAGATGGACTTACTCCCATGAATCTCCCATCCCAGACAGTCCCCACCAATGATTCTCTACAGCCCCCCTTGTAACCTTTCTGTGATCCAAACGTTCCTTGAATATGAAGCCAATATAATAACAAAATACAATTAATAGGAAAAAGAAATAATAATGATAATTTTAAATGCAAGAGATAAGTACAAGGAGACTCAGAAGAAGAAAAAAGGAAACTAAACAAATAATAAAATATAATTAGCGAATTGGGACATTTGAAACAATGGGGAAAAAAAAACAAAAAACAAATAATATCATTTTTTTAAAAGAAATTATTCTTTTTCCTTTTATCATTGTAATATTGGATGTCCAGTGTATTGTGAAACCTTCCCCATCACATTCCCCAGTGTCTCCCAAATTTCAATTTAATTTTCAAAGAAGTTTTAGGTCACAGCAAAGTCACACATGGAATACTAGAGACTCCCACATACCCAAACTCCCTCCCACTTCCCCACCCCATATTAAAACCTTTTTTTTTTTATGGATGATATCATTGTTATAACTGTTATACAGATAGTAAAATATAGCAACTAAAATTTTTCAGTGGTTTACAGTATAGTTTACAATTTAGACTGTACAGTTTAATAATTTTTGATGATATTTTCCATGTCCTGTGTCCAATAAAGTAAGGTAATGAAGAATATTTCCCATGACCATTACATACCACATTTGATCTTTTCTGTTCCTTCCTCCACACCCCCTGGGGCATATGACTCTTCCCTGTCTTGGCTATTGGGATGAAAAGATTCATATTTACATGTCCTGGTTATTCTAACCTGTCCTTCCTAATCTACCCACCTGTTAATCTTGCATCACTGAACCCAGTAAAATCTCTACCCACCTGTCCTATCCTTCAATATGTAACTATACCCTTTCAATTTACCATACGTAATGTCTATATGGGTGATGGCTCACAGCCTACCCTTCTCTCTTTCTTCCTGGTTAGCCTATCTTTCGGTCAGTGGTTCTCAGAAACTGTTATCGTACCTCAATTCAAATCAATGAGGTCATAAACTGTTCTTCCTTCAATGCCCGGCTTGCTTCATTCAACATAAGGTCTTCAAGATTCATCCATGTTATTCCATGAGTTAGCACTTTATTCCTTCTAACAGCTGAGTAATATTCCATTGCATGTATGTGCCACATTTTTCATATCCATTCATCTGTTGATGGGCACTGTGGCTCATTACAACTTTTGGCAATTGTGAACAATACCGCTATGAACATTGGTGTGCATATACCTGTTCGTGTCTTTGCTTTCAGTTCTTCTGGATATATACCCAATAGTGGAATTGCTGGATCATATGGAAGATCTATTGTTAGTTTTCTGAGGAATCACCAAACTGTTCTCCACAGTGGCTGGACCATTCCACAATCCCAAAAGCAGTGGATATGGGTTCATATTCCTCCACATCCTCTCCAACACTTATATTCTGCTGTTTATTTGATAGCTGCCATTCTGATTGGTGTAAGATGGTATCTCATTGTGGTTTTGATTTGCATTTCCCTAATAGGTAGCGATGTTGAGCATTTCTTCATGTGCTTTTTAGCCATTTGTATTTCTTCCTTGCAGAAGTGTCTTTTCAGGTCACTTGCCCATTTTTTAAATGGGTTGTTTGTCTTTTTATTTTTGAGATGTAGGATTTCTTTATATATGCAGGATATTAGTCTCCTATCAGATATATGATTGCCAAATATTTTCTCCCATTGGGTAGGCTGCCTTTTTATTTTCTTAATTACTTCCTTTGAGGTACAGAAGTTTTTAATTTTGATGAAATCCCATTTATCTATTTTTTTCTCTTGCTGCTCCTGCTTTGGCTGTGAAGTTCATGAAACCATTTCCCATTATTAGATCCTGTAGATGCTTCCCTACATAATCTTCCAAGGTATTAATGGATTTGGCTCTTATATTTAGATCTTTGATCTATCTGGAGTTGATTTTCATATAAGGTGTGAGATGGTATTCTTCTCCCATTCTTTTGGATATGGATATCCAGTTCTCCAAGCACCATTTGTTAAAGAGGCCATTCTCTCCCAATTGGGTGGGCTTAGTGGCATTGTCCAATATCAGGTGATGGTATATGTGAGGATCTATATCAGAACTCTCAATTCGGTTCCATTGTACAGTAGGTCTATCCTTGTGCCAATACCATGCGGTTTTGATCACTGTAGATTTGTAGTATGTTTTGAAGTC
>JAQZBX010070467.1:0-15404 GCA_029593785.1 Cabassous unicinctus
CCCATCTACAATGGGTTTACAGGCACAGGAATGGGTTCCCTTTAAGACCAGGATTTTCTAGGGTCCACAAAAGACTTAAACCAGCACACTGGTCATTGCCTTTATTTAACTAATGCATTTCACATGCACACACTAAACAATTAAGTATTTTACTGTACAATTATTTAAAACATACCTTTACAGTATTCAATTTCATAATAATAAGCAATATTTTTCCACAAAGTATTATCAGTTAAGTCAGGCAGGCTGGTGAAATTCACATGCCAATTATTATTAGCTTTTAATTGTTTTAGGATAAAAAATTCACAGTTCTTCAGCTGGATGAAAATAATAGAAAAGGAGATTTAGGGATGCATTCTAAAGATTTAAAATCTTCCCAAAATATTAATGATTTATTTAAGTTTTCCTCAACAGACTGTATGCCTAATATTAAGGAAAAAAGAACTCCCACAAATGTCAAGCACATAATGTTACTCTTTCTGCCATTAACAACATACATGACCAAATGCACGTGATTTACCTTCTATATGTTCCAGTAAAATAATACGCTTACTCCATGGCCTCTAAGTAACTTTCATCTCTAAAACAAAATGATTCCTTTGAACTCATCATGATCATGAGCGCAATAAATTTTCCTTCACCAATTCAAAAAATTAAATGAATACCTAAAAGTAGTGGGTATTTAGTTGCAATTGCTACAGAGTTTCAATTAAAAGTCACTTATGATAATATTTTATGTTAGTGCCTAAATAAAGCAGGGTCACATACCAGAAGGGATTTCTTATATATACAATGGAAATGTCACTTGCATGCAGAATACCATTGTGCAGACAATGCCTCAATAATGAAATCAACAGTGCTGTCTCACAACCACATAAGTATGCTTTAATTTTTGTATTATATGGGTTTTTCTATACTTTATACTGAAATTGTTTATCTTTATGCAATTTACAGTCCTTTTATTCCATATTCTGCCAAGGCACAAGGAAATAATTCTACTCTGAGCAGGTTTAAATTTAATAAAAGTGATTATGTAATATTCTCTTTATTTAATTGAAAGTTGGCCCAAAATCCAATTGTTTGTTTCTGTTGTTATTGTGGATTTTGAGCTACAGTGTTGAATCTAAATGTGAGATTGCAATGGTCTACACATAAACGTCAAACTAGAAGTATTGTGCAAAGTATGGAAACTAAGATTTTTAAAGTTGCACAACAGTTGACAAATGATTTTTGCATTCCTTTATTCTCTGTTTCAATTAATAATAAAGTGTAAACATGTAAATGATGTAAATAATTTATTCATTACTTTCACATACCAATAGGTGGGATCGCTGTTTCATCAAAGAACTTGTAAGATTGTTTGGAATGCTTCAGCATATGTTTCATTTATTACATAGTTGAAGTACTTTTTAATGTTGAGTTCTATTATATTTGACCTGACAATTTTTCCTAGTATCACATATTGTTTGCTGGTAGCCATTTTTAAGATGAATACATTTAAAAAGCAGTATTGGTAAAGGCAAAGTATTATGTCTTCTATCTTTACCTTATTGAATAGAAAATGCTTATAAATTTCTATGCAGTTCACCTACCAATCTTATAAATGGTGAAACTGTTCTGCCCCATATATAAGTAATGATTCTACTCTTAGCTCTTTGAAAGAGGGGTAAATGTTCAAGGAAAACCACGCTAAGGCAGTGCTTTCTGCAGAGGTCTACTGCTTCATTCAGTGTTGGTGCTTCCTTTAAGTGCTGGAAAAACATAAATTAAAAAAGTACCGATCTGCACATTGGCAATGTAAAAATCCAGACATACAGTAACAATATCTTAAAATACCATATCCATAATTTTCCCATGATAGATTAATTTCCTTTTAAAGTGATTTTATTTTTAAGAAAAAACTAATAAGCATATCATTTATTTTCCTAACAGTACAACTAGTTATTTTCCTAGGCATGAAAGCTTTTTAAAACAGAATCTGAGCACTCAGTGCATCTAATGCACTCAATATGTAAAATGGTGGCAGATGGGCCTCTGCGTGGAGGTGTACCTAGCATCCATTAATTCACCATATCAACAGCAGCGATGCAAGGACAGCGCTCCTGTGTGGGAAACCAGGGCTGACGTGTGCACATGATAGATATACCAAGGCAGTGTGGTCCCGCAGGAAAAGAAAGACCTGGGTTGGCATCTCAGCACTGCCACCAATCAGTTGTTTGACTCTTATTATTCTACAAAGTAGAATGGAAGAATGCCTAACCTGCAGAATTCCTGTAAAGGTAATGATGTGTGTAAGGTACCCAGCACGGGCACCAATAAAGGCTCAGTGAAAGTCAGGTGCTACTGGTGTTAACAGTAACACCACGATCAGTACTGGTACGACTGACAGGAAACACAGGTTCCAAGCAAGAGACTAGATGGCTAGTTTTCTAGTTCACCTGGCCACAGCCTTGATCCCTGCCAGCACTCCCTATCGGCGCTTAAGAATACTAAATCTCCTCTGGGATGTCACCACCTATGCCTTGCCTACAAAAGTCTCAGCAGCTGTGATGATCAGAGAGAACAAGAATGAAATAAGAACTATCTGCTCTATGCTTGGAGAAGACAGAGAATACCTCGAGGAAGATAAGACAATAAGGAAGAGGAAATCAAACTGGAAGACACATAGGAACTTGAGCAACACCATCAACCAGCTTGGTCTAACTGGTATTTGTAGAACAAGGACCTGGCCAATAGCAGAATACATATTCTTTTCAAGTACACACAAAACATATACCAAGATATAGCATGTCCTGGGCCATAAAACAAGTCCCAATAAGTTTCAAAAGATTCAGTTGATACAAAATGTGTTGTCTGACCATAATGAAGTTAAATTAGAAATCCATAACAAAGATCTCTGGAAAGTCCCCAAATATTTGAAATTAATTAATGTATTTCTAGGTAAGTGATGGGTTAAAGGAAAGAAAATTCCACCTCACTCTTTCAAATGCCATTCATATCTTCAATTCTGTCCTTTTTGCTCAACTTCAGTTCCACATACACAGCTACCTACACAAGACACCCTTGAATGGCTCACAGAAGATCTAAAACTTAATCATCTTTGCAGAGACCTAGACACCCCAAAGCATAATGAATAAATGAACAAGCAATTGGAAAATGTTTAATGGAAAGTGAAAATAAGGCTATATCTAACTAAGTCCTGAATGCTATTTTAATATTAACGTTTATTTCTTCTACTGATTTGTACTTCCTAAAAAATATGGAAAACTATGACTGAGTTTGCATGTTTTTGAATAATTAACTTACAAATTCTTCACTGTTGTCAGTTAGGGCATTTTTCAGTGATCATTAATGCAACTGAGGCAAATATGATGTATTTTCTTCATGGAAAGAACTGCTAGCTTCCTTTAATTTGATATTTATGAACTACTGCTGCCAAAGGCATTATCATTATGACTTCCACACTTTGGGGAAGTTTAGAAAAGGAGGAAGAAGTTGAGAAATTCAGCAAGGAAATTAGATAAAGGCAGAAGGTAGCTCTTCAGACTGGATATTTCTCTCTATCTATAGCAGGGTATTGCAATCTCGTCTTCTTCTCCTAAAAACCTATGTTAATTGGACAAATCACGTAACCTCATTCATTCATTCAAAATGTTTGTTTAGTGTCTACATACTATGTAGACTCTTGTAGGGATTTTATTTCAAATTTTATGAAACCCTTCTCTAGAGCTTGTAGCAAAGTACTATAATGAAAAGATTTATGTTTTTAAAAGAAAGTAAATCATAGGAGACTGTAGCCGTCTGGGAATTTGATGTAATTATGAATTCCAAAAATATAATTGGATCATGCTTGTAAACTGATCTGTTAATCTGGGCATGATTAAGTTATGATTAGGGTGTTGACTGGGCCACATCAGTAGGGTGTTGAGCCCCACCCCTTGGTGGGTGGGAAATCGAATATAAAAAGCAAGGCAAAGAACAGAGTTGAAGTAGTTTTTGAGAAGCAGTTTTGATGTTGGAAAGAAGGCCCCAGGAGAAGAGAAGTGAGCCATTCGCCTGATCATCTACAGCTGATCTTGTGGAGGAAACAGGATCTAAGCCCAGAGAGAAACGCAGCCCCAGGAAGAGAGGAAACCCAGAAGCCTGAACCCTGGCAAACGCTGGCAGCTGTCTTGCTCTAACACGTGGCAATGGACTGTGGTGAGAGAAGAAACTTAACGCTTTATGGCCTGGTGTCTGTGGACTTCTACCCCAAAAAATACCCTTTCTAAAGACGAACCCATTTTTGGTATTTCACATTAGCACCCCTTTGGCTGACTAATACAGAGACCAAGAGCAGAAGCAGACTGACAAGTAGGTTGATTCATTAGACCTGTCTACTGCATTATCCAGGAAAGCTTTGAGAGAGCCTCAGAGTGATGCCATAGTCGTGGAGATGGTGAGAAGTGGGCAGATTCTGGATACACAGTGACAAGATTCAGTGGTGGAAGGGATGAGGGGTATGAGAGAAAGTAAAGTAAGGATGCCCCAAGGTCTTTGTCTTGGACTAGAGTGATAGAGACACCGTGAACTGAGAAGAGGAAGGCAGCAATGGAAGGGGTTTGGGGTTAAAGTCTGTCTAGTCATGTCAAGTTTCTGATACCTATTACAAACCTATCTCTCATAGGCAGCTGGAATTATGACTGGAATAGGAGAGATCAGGGCGGAAGAATCAACCTGAGTGTCTGATATCAGCACATGGAGACTTTCATTTTAAATCAGAATGTGTTAGAGTGGGATAAACTGGATAGTCCTTTTTATGCACTGCTCCTGGAAATCCAAGGATCTGCCACAGGGCCTACAAGTTTGGGAAGGAGGACAGTTCATGTAAATATTTGTGCAAAGATTCTAAGCATGAGTGATAGGTGAAAACCCACTGGTTTAAAATAAGAATGAGAATAAGAATGAAATAACATGAAAATGAAAATAAGAATAGCTAACAGTTCATGAAAGCTTCCTATGCACTGTGGGGTTTATGACTCTTATCTCCCTGAAATACATAGCTAAGTCAACTTCTTCCACTACTGGTTCTCATGGAACCTGTACATTCATTTTGATAATACTTGCTTCAGCTGCAATTTTACAGTTGATTATTTCATTATCATTGCTTATTATTACATTTGGTTAATATCTGTCTGTCCATCTAGATTACAATGGGACCCTGTTTTGTTTTTGTTTTCCATTATAATCCCAGCATCTAGCATAATATATGGAAATAGTAGCTATTCAACAAATATTGTTATATGAATAAATGAAAGAATCAATGAAGGAAGAATGGTCAGAATAATCCAAGTAGGTGAGTCATTTTGGTTTGCTAATGAGAAACCTGAGATTAAGAGAAGCTGAGTAACCTTCTAGTTAGCATATTGACTCCAGAGACATGTGAGCCTGATCACACCATATCGGGTTTTCTGAAAGGGAGGCCTTATCAATGGGGAAACAACGTCAGATGTCATGTTTGGAAACAATCAGGCAAGTGAAATATCATTGACTTTGACCACCTTCCTCATGAGATATTACCAAAGGATCCCTTGTTCAACTATCATTTGCTAACTACATAGATAACTTTCTTCTCCAAAGTGCTGAAAGATTCCTGTCCTCTAGGTATAGGATTCTTCAGTGGTCAGTTCATATATTTTAAGAATAAAATTTTGATATCTCAAAATTATCATAGTGGTGTCTTCCCTTGATATTATTTTCTCGTTTATACTGTTTGGTAGAAAGTAATTAGGTTTTTTTAAATCAATAAATGTAGCAAATCTTCTGCTACAATACTATTCAAATTGAAGAACACATCCCAAAGACGTTAGCCTGTATAATCAATAAGGACATGTACACTGAGAAAGGAAATGTGTATTTTCTAGAGCAAAAAAAAGCATTAAAAGTATATTTCCTTGATGCTGAACTTTACTAAAGTTTCCAGATAAATGTCTTGCTACCTCTTTCTGCATGTCTTCCAAGCTTAGTTTCAAATGACCATATAGAAATATTCCTGTTTCCTGTGATTTTTGAAAATAATCTATTATGTAGGCATGTAAGGCATTTTGCAGTTGTTTCTCATGCTACGGAAGAAGACACACAAGTAAATCTTCTGGCTCAAATCAAAATACCCATTGAAAAATCTCTAATTAAGCTAAATCATATTCGTGATCATTTGATTACATAAAAACAAACAAAATTATCAGCTAATTCAAGTAAAAATAGACTCTTATTCTTTTGATTTGAACCACCCATTGCTGACTGAGTTTACAGGAAGAAAAATTAAAATGTATTAAGTTTCGATAAAACCAACCACTAAAAAAAGTACTGGTCTTAGTAGTATTATAATTGTTTTATATTGTCTTGCCTCTTCTGATTAGTTATTTCATCTATCTTAATTTTAAAGTTGTGAATCCAGAAAAAACAGTTTCAGATTATATGCACACACATACATATGCTTATTATATATAAACATATATAAATATAGACACTGTATTTATATGAATATACAAATGAGTATGTGGGCACACATCCATGTGATTTTTGTGGGAGACACGGACTGCAGTTTCCCACTGTTGTCTTTGCATGTCCTTAGCCTCTCTGAACTCTTCTTCCCCATTGCCTTTTTTAAATTTTATTTTTAAAGAAGATTTAGATTACATAAACGTTACACCGAAAATATAGGGGATTCCCATATACCCCAACCCCACACACACACACTTTCCACCTTTCACAACATCTTTCATTAGCGTGGTGCATTTGTTATAACTCATGAACACGTATTGAAGCATTGTTACTAATCTATAAAACTGTGCAGCACTAAACAAGAGCTAGTCCCAAACTGTTACCACCTCTCAAATTTGCCCAGGAACGATTCCTCCATCTTCTACAATCCATCTTTACCAACTATTCTCAAATAGCTAAAAGATGTGCTCTAGAATGTCCTTCAGAGCCCTCTCACGCCCAGAATATTTGGATGAAGGTTTTTGCTGTTGGTGATCTGGTTAAATGTCTTCCATATTTGTGCTGTTTACTTCTTCTTAACCATTTAATGTAGCTTTTATTTTAAAAAATTGTATGTGTGAATAGCAACTTGAGGCATGGTATCCATGCATTCTAAGGGTATCAGTCTCTAAGCCTGAAGATAACACAATATCGATTTTCTTCTGAAGAGCATGAATGATAAAAATGTTTAAAAAGTGCATCTGATGAGCTGTTATTCCTATTTCTGAGACAATTAGGAAATAGGGATAACATTCTTCAAGAAATAGCTCCCATTCTGAAGACAGGCAATTGGAAAATTCTGTATGAATAGCAACATCAGTATTGTATTCTAAATGTTGAATCAATGTGCTACAAAGGGCCAGAAGCTCAGGAAAATTAAAATACATGTTTTCTGCATTCTGTAGAAAAAAGGAAACTGATGTTAATATTAGAGAAAAAAGTCACTAGCTACTTTTCTAAAGATTAGTCTTGTGTCTAAGTTGTATTACCGTGATACAGAATAAGAATTTTAAGGTGATTAAAATACGTTTTCCTGCATCCTAAAGAAAGGTCAACTAAATAAAAATAGGCTTACTACCTATTTTTCTACAGTTATCACTTGATATTTTTCCTATTCATTTAGACTCAACTATACGAAGAAGCAAAATATCTAAAAGATTAGGTAATGATTGATAAATTTAACAACTGTTGAATATTTTTTCTGAGACTTTATAAAATGAAATTGGTGAATTAGATCTCTTTGTTACCTTAAAAAAGACAATTAGAAACTTGGCTTCGTTTTGAATAAAATCATGCAGAAATTGTTCCACAATATAGAAGAAGTGCAGGGTTTGTCCTTTCTTTAAGTTCATATTGAGAACACAAGTTATAACGAATCTCCATCAATCAAAAAAAATTCAGACTCAACGAAGTCTTTAAGTAAGCTTACGAACCGGAATAAAAATAATGAACATACAGTGCGAAAATTATAAACATAATGGAAGCTTAAGGGAAAATTCTCACTCAAATTTTCTTCTAATTTAAGAATGAAATATAAAGGAAGGCAAATGACAAATTTCTGTTTTGTTTAACAATTTTCCAGCTTTCTCCATTACTCTGATAATGGAATAAGTCAGTTAAAGATCTCACTGATTATACTGATCATACAATGAAAGTGAAATGTATTGACGTAAGTGTAAGTGCATACAAAAATTAAGTTTCTAAATGTATTTTAAATTACTTAAAGACATTGCTTTTGTACTCAGTTGTGGAAATGAAATCAGTCATTATTCCTGGTCAATACCATACCTGCAATTATCTCAATTTACCTTTTTTATTAGAGATGTTGTAGGTTACAGAAAAATCAGACATAAAATACAGAGTTCCCACATACTCGACCCCCAAACAGTTTTCCCTATAATTAACATTGCATTAGTGTGGTATCTATGTTACAACTGATGAAACAATATTATTATAATTATACTATTAACTAGTCCATAGCTTACATTGGGATTCACTGTTTGTGTTTGTGTTATAGAGTCCTCTGTCATTTTTGTTGTTGTTTTTAATTTTTTATTCTAGTAACATACATACAACCTAAAATTTCCCTTTTTAAGCACATTTTACTTTTTAAACTATTATGTAAGAAATATCTGTGAACTCATTGTCCAATGCAAGAAATAAAAGATTCCTATAACTTCTATCTACACTGTAAGTCAGTTCCACAAACTTATCTCCCTGTTTCTCCCCTCGGAGGCAACCACTGCTTTGAATTTAAGTTTCATTGTTCTCTTCTTTATTTTTTTAAAGTCTGTATGACATGCATGTAAGCCCCATTTTTAATCTTTACTAAAAGGATATCATACTCTATGTGTTCTCTGGGATTTACTTTTTTTAAGAATTACTAATTATTACTAAAATTTCTTGTATATGATTGTACGAAGCTATACTTCAATAACTTTACTACTGTACAATATTCAGTTATATGGCTATAACACAATTTATCTTCATCCCTCTCCTGTCCATGGACATTTGAGTTCTCTTTTTTTTTTTTTTTCTATTACAAACTGTCCTACAATGACCAGTCTTGTGGGTATTTTCTAAGGCATTCGTGAAACTTTTGAGAGTATTCATACAAGTGGAATTACTGGTTTGTAGAGTAGGCGGTAATATTAAGTTGTTTTTCAAAGTTATTGCATTAATTTATTCTTGCACAAGCAGATATCACAAATGTAGTTCATCACATAATTTTCAACACTTGTATAAAGACGAACTATGTACTTTTTCTAATTTAATTTTTTTTTTCTATTTTGGAAGGATGTGGGGAAATAATACATGCTACATTTTTAAAAACTAAAACACTGCAATAATGCATGCTAAATCTGCTGCATGTTCTTTCTGGCTCTACTTTTGTTTGTTTGTTTGTTTGTTTGCTTGCTTGCTTGCTTGTTTGGTATAACAAACAATGTAGAAGGTGAGAATGCATTCTCCAGAGTCAGACAGGCTGGGTTAGAACCTGGATTTATCACTGCCAAGTTCTGTGACTTTAGATAAGTTGCTTGTCTACCCTGAGTTATAGTTTCTTGCCCTATAAAGTGGGGTTAAAAACAGTTCTTCATTCACATAGTTATGGGGAGGATTAATGAGATAAATATCTATAAAGTTGTTAGAACTGAATTAGACCTAGATCTTACTATGTGCTTTAAAAATGCTATGCTAATTATAAATGATGTTTTAGTTGCTTTGTTTTGTAATTGTATAAAATTGTTGTTAGAGTATATCTATTCTAAACTAATTTAGAAAATTGGAATGTGTAGATAAATGCCATGAGATCAGATTCAATAAACCGTCAATGGCAAGAACATTGTTTACTTTCTTTATTATTGTATCCCTAGTGCCTAGTACGTTAACAAGTACATAAAAAATAAGTATGGAGGAATTAATTAGTAGATGGATTCAGTGTATTCTTTCTTGATGAAATTACATAATTTTTTTACTTTAGCCAAAATATACCAAAGACAATTTCATGAAATTTGCATGATATTTTGAAGTTCTTTATACTCTTATTAGTAAAGACAGAACTTAGTAAAGATAGAACTATGGCTGAGTTTACTGCAGTATAATGCCAATTAAATTGTTACTTTGGTCTTATATATATTTAAAGAAAGTTGAATCTTTCCTCCATCTTTACCTCTCGAAATTCTTCAGTATCTCTACCCTTTGCTGCATACCAAAACACTTCCCAAGGAATAAAAAGATTTACCAATTTTCAAAAAACACGAAACTCTTATTCCATTGGCAGTTTCTACAAATTACTTCTTAGAAAGAAGATAAAAAATTATGCCAGAGGTGAAATGAAGTTTTTATAGTGATACATAACTTTGAGTAATTTGTGCAGTACTTACTCAGAGTTTGACATAGTATTCCAAGTCAACAATGAGACCTTCTTCAGAACATTCTCACATTCAGTTAATCCTTTAAAAATAAATAAGAGATTGCTTCATATACAATTTTAAATTAATTATAGGATAACAAGTGATTTCCATTGCTAACGTTGAGTGTGTTTGCACTTTACACAAGACTGCATACACATTACTGAAAGTCAACATGCATATAAAAATAAAATATGCATATAAAATAAAGAGATTATGTCCAAAATGAGAACATGTGCACATATTTACTCTAAAGAAGAATTATAATCAAAGTAAGCAAAATCTTTTGATTTTGAAATTGAGTTTTTCATAACTTCTAAAATAGTAAATTCTCAGGGCAAGTGAATCTTAATGATATGCATAGATTATTACAGATATGCAAAGACAAAAATATACAGAGAACTGAAAATTTGCCATTTCTAATATTTGTTTATATGATAATTACATATATTTATCTTCAAAAGCTATCCTCCTAATGAGAAGAGAAACCATGAATTGATATATTTTGAAATTTTTCAGCTTCCCTATATATGAAAAATAGAAAAAAAAATAGGTTTTGGAAAGGAAAAAAGGTCATTCATTCAGTATGAGAAGTCTCAGGAAAGCAAGCTTCTATAAGAACCTAAAGCAGGTTTATTAAAATTAATCAGAGATTTGGGAGAATTTGTGTTGCATCATAACTAGTCTCCTATTTTTATGCCTCTTATTAATTGAATCCTCCAATAATTGCTCCTTCTTTAGAGTTTCTGCATAATTGAGAGATGTTATGTCTAATAAAAAAATATTTAAGTATCATGGGGTCTCTATACAGGACCATATAAAGGGTAAGATTTATAGAGACTATGTGGTTCATCATCCTAAAAGCTATTTTGTATTTACTCCCCAAATGATGCTTCTAAATATGGATGTTGTGGCAGTTTGATATTATTTATAAATTCCAAAAAGAGAGATTGATTTTGTTTGTAAACTGGACTGTTTCTCTGGGCGTGATACCACTTTGATTGTATTAAATTCAGAGGTTTCACTTTTATTTTATTAAATCAAGATTAGGGCTTTGATTCAACCATGTCATTAGGGCGACCTAGAGTTGAGTCCCTGCTATCTAAAAAGATGCTCAATCAAGGACAGGGAAGTAGATACACAGAGAAGAAGAACACAGAGGAGGAGAGACAGGTCCATAGACCCGGCAGAGAAGATAGCTTTGATCCTAGAGTCCCGGGGAGAGATGAGCCTGATAGTTTGCAGCTGAAGAGAAGAGAGCAGCTGAGAAGCCCTGAGAGCTGAGCCTTATGCCAGCCTGCAGCTAAGATCTGAAGAAGCTGGGACCATGGAGCCTTAAGAGGAAGGAGGAAGGCTGAAACCTCACAGACATCATCCGCCATCTTGCTGCAACACGTGGCAAATGACTTTGGTGAGAAAGTACCTCTTATGGTACCTTGAGTTGGATAGACTCTTTAGGGCCTTGTGACTGTAAGCTTCTACTCCAAATAAATACATTTTATAAAAGCCAACAGATTTCTGGTACTTTGCATCAGCACCCCTTTAGGCTGACTAATACAGGTGTATATATTCATTTTCATGTAAAAATTTTTATTTAGTATTTGCAGCAATTAAAACAGAAGTCTCCAAATGATGGCTTTTGTTTGTTTAAGAAATCTAGCCCTACCCCAAGAGCTTAAGATATTCTGTTGTATATTTTTTGGTAGACACATGATAAAAGAATAGATTCAGATTGAATGCATGTTGAAATCAAATATTAATTCAGGGAGAATTGAGATTTTTATGACACTGAGCAATCACTGGTATTAACCTATGTATCTCTACCTTTGTTCAATACATTTGAGTTTTTCTGTAATGCTTCAAAATTATTTTAGACTTAACATATTTTTTAGATTTATTCCTGAGTATGTTTCAGTTTGTGTTGCTATTTTAATGGTTTCCTTTATTTTAATAAATTTTCTAACTATTCGTTGCTGGTGTTTAGAATCAGTTTTGATTTTTTAAATATTTTAATTTTATGTTCAGTATATTTCTCTACCGTCCCCTTTGTGTGTAGATTCTCTTGGTTTTTCTGTGTAGACTATAATAACAATTATTTTGTCTTTCTTCCTTTGCTATCCTCACACCTTTTAGTTTTCATGTGCTGTTGAACTTACTGAACTTCTAATTGAATATCAAATAGTAGTGGTGATAGCAAACATCCTTTCTTGTTCCTCACATTAATGGGAACACAGATAAAATTTTTGTCCTTATTTTGATGTTTGTGTAGACTTTTAGCAGGCTGCTTTTATTAGGTTTTGGAAATTTCCTTCTTTTACTAGTTTGTGAAATATTTTTATCATGAATGAGTGTTAAATTTATTAAGTATTTTTCTGCATCGATTGAGATGATAATATTTCCCTTTAATCTGTTTATATGCAGAATTTTATTAATATAATTGTAAATATTGAGATATATGTTGAATCTCAGCATGGTATTGCTTTTCTTTTACTTTCAGTATAACTGGATTTATATGCTGACATTTAACTTAGGAAGTTCAAAGTTCATGCTTAAGACTTCTGAAAAAAAAAAAAAAAAAGACTTCTGAGTCTAGCAGGGTCATTTGGACCCACTGTTAAATTACAGCTGTGTTATCAGAATCATGAGAGAACCTTATTAAACATTTTGATTCCCAGTCTCTTCCCCCAGCAATTTACTGATTCAATAGGTGTGATGCAAACTCCAGGAATTTATTTTAGAGTGCAGTGTAATATAACTATATTCAACTTAAATAAATTCAACTGGAAACACTAATAACAAAAAAAGCCAAATCTACTTTTTTTTTTTTTTTTAATCAATATAGATTCCAAGAAAAGTCAGCTATTCAACTGGGTGTTCAAAGAAAGAACAATAAAAAATATTTTCTAATGCTGGAGTCAAAAAGTAGCTGAAGGCGTCTGTGGTGGTTTGAAGCTCTATGTACCTCAGGAAAAATGTTCTTAAGTTTAATCCATTTTTGTGGGTGTAAAGCCATTTTAAGTAGGACCTTTCCATGAGGCTACTTCAGCTAAGATACAGCCCATCTTAGTCAGGATGGGTCTTAATTCTATTACTGGAGTCCTTTATAGATGGAATGAAATTCACACAGAGCGAGAAAGCTACAGAAGCAAGAAGATAAAAATCAGCCAAGCCCAGAAGAGAAAGGAGAGACCAGTTGACGCTGCCACGTGCCTTGCCTTGTGACAAAGCAGCCAAGGATTGCCGGCAACAGGTCTTGGGGAAGAAAGCATCACCTTGATGATGTCTTGATTTGGATGTTTTCCTGGCCTCAAATTTTTCCTGCAAATAAATTTCCATTGTTTAACTCCACCCATTTCATGGTATTTGCTTTGAGCAGCCTAGGACATTAATACAGCATCATAACGTTCAGAAATGGTGGGGGGAGAAAGAGGGAGATGGGAAGAAGAGAAGATTGTCTTTACTAGTGATATAGGAAATACTGAAAGAGAATTTTTGCCTTGTGAATTGTTTGCCTGGTGCTGTCATTGAAACTAACCATATTGGTTGGAACTTTACCCTGTTAATAGATCTCTAAGGTGATCCAGATACCACCCATCCACTGACCAGCACTCAGAACCACCCTGCGGTGTCCTGACCATCACATGTTCAGTATGCAAGAAGGCTCACCCCCATCATATTGTGTGTTTTAATTAAATGCTATGGGCCAGTTGGTGTCTCAATATACCCAAGATAACATCTCTGTGTACACAATGTACATCCAATCATTTAGGTACAAGTTCTCAATAATGGGATACATTCACCACAGGGGCTACATAAGACAATCTATCAATGTCCTGGGAAAAAAAGGCTAGAATCTGGAATATTCTGGAATATCAATTTACTTTAATTATTCTCATTCTTTTTAAACTTCTATTTTTGAGTATGCTACATACATACACACATACCTAAATATGCTTTCATATTATTTTACTGACTGGTGCATAATAAAGTTTAGAGATCAAGGATCTAACAATCTGAAACAGCATAAAAATAAAAAACAATTTCCAGATGATAAATTATTTTTCAATTCTAAGGCAAATTATTCTGTGTCCAACAGACACAGCTCAATATGATATTTGACATTATTTCTTACTTAACATAGGGACCAAAACCTGGCTACAGAAAACATTTGTGACTTGTTATGGTTTGATCAATTAAGTCCAATTAAATGTTACAGAAAAAATAAATTGGGAAGAGGTTATTGTTTTCCACACTTAGTTGAACATATAATTTAAGTAATTGTTTTAGAAGAGAAAACTAATAATCTAGTCAAGAAAAAGTTTTAAAGCATTAAAATTCTTGCAAATTTTAACATACCTATTTGGCAAATGCCCCATCATGAAGCAAACTCCAGCATACCCGAGAATCAAGAGGCCTTTCTTTTGTTCCATGACTAGATTTACCTCAGGATTATAACAGTTTCTCTATATCTCAATTTTATGTCTAAGTGAAAGGGTTATGTTTGATATCTAACTTTCTTTCTTACCACTAACATTATGAGAAGTCACTGCCCTTAAAAAGTACAAAATGATACATATTACCTGACTTTCCTCGTTCAAAACAAAATGACCAAGAACTATTGTGTTCCAGCCCATTGCATCAGTGTCCCCCAGCCCAGACTTTGTGACACCCAAAGATCTTCTCCACTTACCTTAAAAAGAGTGGTGTAATTTTAGTTCAATTTACTTATAAAATTAAAATTTGTAAAAAAAATATATAAATTAAAAATATATGATTATCTTAGGAAACAACTGTTGGAGACAAAGTTTGCAACAAAATCAAACAGGTCATTTTTTTTTATTGTGGGTAAAAATCAAAAATTTTCACAATACATACCAATATTTGTAAGAAGATATATAAATACATATGCATATATGTGCATTTGCTTACATAAATGTTATTTTATATATATATATATATATATATTTTTTT
>JAQZBX010070468.1:0-15408 GCA_029593785.1 Cabassous unicinctus
TGACAATACCAAAATCTGATAAAGATACCACAAGAAAATTACAGACCAATTTCTCTAATGAATACAGATTTTTAAAAATCCTCAACAAAATACTTGCAAATAGAATTCAATAGCACATTAAAATAATTATAGGCCAAGATCAAGTGGCTTTATCCCTGTTATAGAAATTTTGGTTCAACTCAAGAAAAATTAATTAATACAATACACCATATTATCAAATTGAGGGGAAAACCCACATGATCATCTCAATTGTTTCAGAAAGGGCACTTGATAAAATCCAGCATCCTTTCTTGATAAAACACTTCAAATGATAAGAATAGAAGGAGACCTCCTCATCATGACAGAGGGTAACTATTAAAAACCCACAGCCAACATTGTAATCATTGGTGAAAGGCCGAAAACTTTCCCTCTAAGTTCAGGAACAGGACAAGAAATGCCCACATAATTACAGTTTCTGAACATTGTGCTTGAATTTTTATGTAGAGCAATTAGGCTAGAAAAAGAAATAAAAGGCATCCAAATTGGAAAAGAAGAAATAAAACTACCTAGGACCATAAAACTATAAGAAAATGTAGGGAAGCACCTTCATGACCTTCTGGTAAGCAGAATATTTAAAAATTTTATATCCAAAGCAAGGGCAATGAAAGAAAAAATAGGTAAATCAGACATCCTCAAAATTAAAAATTTCTCTCAATTAAAGGAGTTTTTCACGTAAGTGGAAAGTCAGCCTACTCGGTGGGAGAAAATCTTTGGAAACTGCATTACTGATAATGGCTTAATATCCAGAAGATATAAAGAAATCCTAAAACTCAACTATAAAAAGACAAATGGCCCTATTTAGAAATGGGCAAAATATCCAACAGACATTTTTTCCAAAAAGGAAATACAAATGGCAAAAAAGCATAGTAAAAGATGTTCAACATCACTAGTTCTTATTTAAATGCAAATTAAAACCACAATGGGATATTATTTCACACCTAGTTGTATGGCCACCATTAAAATAATGAAAAACTGCAAATGCTGGAGAGGTTGTGAAGAAATAGGAAGTTATTCACTGCTGGTGGGAAGGTAAAATGGTGCAGCCTCTGTGGAAGACTGGCAGTTGCTCAGGAAGTTAAATATAGAACTGCCTTCTGAGCTAACAAACCTGCTTCTAGGTATATACTTAGAAGACATGAAAGCACAGATGCAAAAAGACATAAGGATACTGAAATTCCTAGCTGTAAGAAAAATGAAGTCCTAATACATATGAAAACATAGAATAATCCTGAGGACATAATGTTGAGAGAAATAAGCCCAGCAGAAGAGGAAAAAGACAAATATTTTATAATGTCACTAATATGAACTAATTATCATGAGCAAACTCAGGGAGTTAAAATCTGGAGTGTAGGTTACCAGGAGAGAGAATGAGTATAGAGAATGGGGAGCTGATGCTTGATTTGTGCACAATTTACACTAAGGCTGATAGTAAAAGTTTAAAAATGGATAGAAGTTAAAGGAGCACATTACTGTGATTGTGATTAACAGTGATGATTTATGGGTGTGATTGTTACTGAAAGGGGAAGTTTAAATTTGTATATGTTAATAGAAGGAAAATTGGAGGATAAACTTGGGATTGTGTAACATAATGAACCTAGTTGTGAATGATGCCTGTGGTTAATAGTACAAATAAAATAATGTTCTCCCATAAAGTATGAAAATGTATGTCAGTATTAAAAAGTGTTAATAATAGAGTGGTTTATGTGAAAAAAGACATGTAAAGTACATTATCAACTACAGTTAATAAATATATTGTAATATTTTTCATTAATTGTAACAAATGTATTATATCAATATTACAGGTCAATAATAGGGGGGCAAGGGGTATGGGATTTTTGCTTTGGGATTAATGAAAATGTTCTAAAAATAATAGTGGTGATGAATACACAACTCTGATTGTACTGAAAGTCATTGATTGTACATTTTGGATGGATTGTACCGTGTATGAATAAAATTCTTTAAACATAATGTTATAATGAAATCCCCTGGAGAAACAGACAACAAAACTCCTACTCTCCCATTCCTCAGGCTTGCCCTGGACAACCAACAAAACAATGATGATGGACAAATTCTATCCTGAAAACCAAGGAGCATATTCAACTGCAAACAAAATACTTCCTTCAATCTGCTCCATAATATCAAAGTCTCCTCATAGCCAGAAGCTGTCAGAGCAGACATCATCCCAAATCCCTCAAGACTGAGGAATTCATAATCATAAGATGGAAGCATGACAATGGACCACAGTAGATTTATTGTTATCATAGTTATCTTTTGTTAATGGAAGAGCATGTAACATTGATATAAATATAGTGATTGCAAGAGGTTCAGAAGGGAGAGGGAGATGATTGGATAGAACACAGGACATATTTGGGGAAATGAGATTCTTATGTATGATACTGCAATGACAGGCACATGATATTACACATTTGTCAAGACTTATGGAACTATAGAGCATAAAGTGTAAACCATAATGTAAACTCTAGACTTTGGTTGGTAGTAATGCTTCAATATTGGTTCATGAACTGTAACGATTGTACTACACTAATATCAGATGTCAATAGTAGGGGAAACTACATGTGTGGGTGTGTGTGAGGGGGTTATATGGGAATTATTTATATTTTTTCCCTTAAAAATAATTTATTTTTTAAACAATATTAGTTATAAATGTTTTAGAAAACATTTTATATATAAAGCACAAAAGTTGAAATAAAAACCACCCAGAAATAACCAGATTTAAATATTGGCGTCTGTCCTCCCAATCTTGTTCTCTCAGACATATACATATACATTATTATTCCCCCAAATCAGATTGTACCGTACATACCATTGTCTAACCTGCCTTTTTTTCACTTAACTATAAATTAATACATTTTACCAGACTAGTTCATTTTTGTGTGTGACATTAATTTTAGAGTATGAATTATCATATCAAACCATAAATTACATAACCAATCCCCTTTGAATTTAGTTAGAATATTTTTAGTTTTTCAGTGTATCAGTGTTAGAATTCCCTTATTATCTTAGCATAACTTCCAATAAGCAGAAGTATTAGATGAAAAGTTACACACATTTTTAAGGCTATCCATGTGTATTAGTCAGGGTTCTCTCAGGAAACAGAATCAACAGGAGATACCTGTCAATAATATGAGATTTTTTAAGAGTCTCTCACGTGACCGTGGAGATGCACAAGTCCAGGTTCCGGAGGCAGGCTGCAAACCAGGGGCTTCGATGAAAGTCCGATGAAAGGTCCTTGATGAGTTTTTGGGAGAAGTTGGCTGTCCAAAAAAGAGCTGGGAAATTCTTTCTGAATGTTGAAATCACTTCCCCTTTTAAGGCATTCACCTGATTGGATAAAAGGGTCATCCATTGCTGATGCAATCTCCCTGATTGATGCAGATGTAATCAGCCACCCATGCAGTAAACTCACTGGTGATCGAAGTCCATAAATGCTCTTGTATTACAATTACCCCAGTACTTGCTGGACCTAACTCCTGGACACAATTACTTGGCTGAGATGACACATTAGCCTAACCATCAAACTATGTATACTAACCAAAATGGATTCTGGGAAAGTTACACCAATTTTCACTCCCATCAGCAGTGTCTAAGTTGGTTAATATATTTCTCTAATAATTTTGAGATAATATGAGTTATAACACATGATTCTTATCTACTAGTTCACCATGAAGCTCTTCAAAAACAATGTTCTGCAAATTTGGTAATATCCATCAAGAACAATGATGTCATCAAAAGTCTTCAGTGCCTGGCAGCAGGAACCAAAATCCCAGTCCCAGACACCAAGGTTGAGACCAAACTCCAGGCCCCCAGAATACCAGTGTAAGCACAGCCCTTCATGCCAGGTGTGGTACCACTGTAAACTCAGCCAGGGAAAAATGGCAAGAGATTAGTTCCTAGCTAGACCAAAGAAAACTGGACGGGAGGATGACAAGGCCACTGAGCTGTTGGATTAGGAATTCTTAATCTTCCCTGACCCAGCCCAGGATTGGTTCTAAAGCTTGGCTTGAGATGTAATTAAACAAAGAAACACTGGCATCAGGCATGAGCTGGGCTGGCTACTGTGTTATCTGCCCCAGCATGGAGGAAGGCATTCCACATACCATAGTGTTTCACAGATTCTTACATGATCACAGCCAGCAGAAGTTGTCTCTAAAATCCAGAAAGCTATTTAAAAGAGATCTAATCACATTGAGAATGATAGTCTTGAAATAAGTTAATTTTTCAAGTTGTATCTGTTCCTCTAAATGGAATAAATTACTACTCTTCAGTCTAACACAATTTTACTTTGGTATCTTGTGCAATAAAATGGCACCATGCATTTCTGCAAGTCTGCAGTTTTCTGTTTGCTCCCTCCACTGCAAGAGGTAAGAATCATACTCATTTTACAGATGGCTGAGATGCAGAGAGGTAGAAGACCCACCGACACTCCGTGGCAAGTTGATCCCAGATCCTGACTCCCAGATAAGGCTTTTTTAACTAGCCAAACTCCACTCAGAGAGAAGATCTTAAAAGATAGAAAATCAACAAAGTCAAGTCTGGAGTGATGACAAATTCTGTAAAGAGCTAGGAGAAATTACATTGGGTTTCATGACATTTAAATAATTGCCTTTAAATCTTCTTTACCATAGCAGATTTTAAAACTAAGATACTCATTCCCAAATCATAAAATGATTTGTGAATGTCAACTTTGACAACCATTATTCGTTCCTCATTCAAAAGATTAATTAGGGTTACTCAGCACAGGGAAATATGAGGGAAAGAGTTATATGTCAGAGTCAGAATTCCTGGGTTCTAAGCCCATCCCTGCTACTATGTGACCCTGGTCAAGTTGCTTATCTAATCTGCAAAATAAAGCAGCAACAATGCATAATTTGTGCATGAAATCCTATGATGTTCTGGTCCAGACAGGTCCTACCCAAGCATATCCTCTGAGAACTCCATGATATCTGACATTCTGATAATGGAAGCAGAAGTGTGCATGCTATAGTACTGAGAAAGAAAACCAAATGGCTCTTGGTGGATTGCAGTTGAGGAAATACGCTGCTTTACTATTTTTTTTTTCTTAGAAAATTCTATTTTAATGAATGATGAATTATGCTTCTTTCTCTTTCTTGGTTCTCTTAAGAGAAGAGATTCCTTACCTAGCATGAGAGAGGGAATTGTACCATGGTGACAGAGATTATTCTTATTGGGATATCTATCACTGGAACACTAAAGGGCATCTTTTATTTTTTTTAATTTTTTTATTTGTAAAATGATATATAAATACATATGCATATATGTGCATTTGTTTACATAAATGTTATTTGTTATATATATATATACATTTTATAAAGGTGCCTAGATTACCCAAATATTACTCAGAAACTACAGGGATTCCCATGCTCCCCACCGCCCACACTCCCAAAAACACCCCACAAAACCATTTACATTATCTTCATTATACATCCAAAATCATAATTTAAATCATTAGAAATAATCAATTTTCTGGATTGGTAAATGTATTAGTCAGCCAAATGTGTGCTGATGCAAAGTACCAGAAATCTGTTGGTTTTTATAAAGGATATTTATTTGGGGTAAAAGCTTACAGTTACAAAGCCCTAAAAAGTCCAACTCAAGGTACCATAAGAGGTACTTTCTTACCCAAAGTCTATAGCCACGTGTTGAAGCAAGATGGTGGGCGATTTCTGCAACAGTTCAGCATTCTTCTCTCCTCTTAAGGATCCATGGGCCTAGCTTCTTCCAATATCAGCTGTAAGCTGGAGGGCTCATTTCATTCTAGGCTGAGCTGTTCTGTTCTCTTCAAAGGTAGCTGTAAGCTATCAGGTGAATGGCTCACCTCTCTTCATGGGGTCTCTGCTGTGTTTATGGAGCTTCCTCTGTGTATCTTCCTCTGTGTATCTTCTCCGTGTATCTCCTTCTCTGCTTCTGTCGCCTTGATTGAACATCTGTTTATATAGCCCACCAAGGGGGTGGGGACTCAACTCTGATTCACCCTAATGATGTTGTCAAATAAAAGTGCTAATCTTGATTTAAAAAAGCAAAAGTGAAACCTCTGAATTTAATACAATCAAAGGGGATCATGCCCAGAGGAACAGACTAGTTTATAAACATAATCAATATCTCTTTTTGGAATTCATAAGTAATATCAAACTGCCACAGTAAATCTCTGAAGATTTTTAAAAGGAAATATAAGTTTTATAAAATTACTTTTAAGATGCCATTATATTTTGCCTCATGATTTTTAAGTTTCATATCTTTAGCTGGAATAAATTTTGTTACAAGTCAAAGAGGGAAAAGGCACTTTAAATAAATAAAATTATATCCTTTCATTTTAAAATATCAATTTAATGAAATACTTTATGCTATTTAAACTAACATTATTAAATATTGGAAGAATCATTGGTTTTACCAAATAGGGTGAACAAGCCATGAAAGAATTTTTCATTTTTGCTAATCCCATTTCTTTATCTTATCCCAAGCAGCTGCTTTCAAATCTCGACTTTGTAAAGTGAAGCTAAAATAATATTTATGAGGTGCACCTCTATAGCACATGTAAGATTTAATTATAATAGTAAATACTTTAGAACATACTTGAGGGAGAATGAGAAAGCATATTTATCAGTACCTGAAGCAGCTCTGATAAATAAACAGAAATATGGTTTCATCATTAATGCAGATGTTAACTTAGTAGTTTGTTTTGTTTTTACCCCTATGCTAAGTGGTGTCTTTAAAGAAAAATACATTGCTATTATTTCCAGAATGACAGCTCCAATACACAGGGAAAACAAGCATCACAAGGAATTATAACCAAAGACTAAAGCTGGTCCTGGATAAAAGAGTAGTAGCAGGACAGAGCTCCCAGGCTAATGCAATATGTGCACAGGCAGGGCCACCCTTCTTACAGCATCAGGGCAAGGGGAGGGTATACACTGTCAGAAATAAAACTATCTGCTAGAACATGCTGAGTTGAACAAACTGAAAGATACTCCACAGACTCTTATAAATTCTCTAAATTATAAACTACCTTACCAGTTCTAAATACATGAGATCTGCACAACTTCAACAATGGAAAACTGAAATTTAAACTGCATAGTGAAGGCCTAGCTTTGGTCAGTGTCTTAAAAGCAAAACACAACAAATCTGAGACACAGTTTATCCAACTGTGTTTCAGTAATTCAATTTCTGGTCAAAATATTATAAAGGAAGAACTGAGTGTGTATGATTAATGCTACTCAGAGAACATGGGCAAATAACTAAGACACATGAACTTATTTTCTCTTCCCACTACAACTTATGTGTTTGAGCTTCCAAATCTGGTAAGGTGGTGCTGTCACCATACTGGAATGAAATATGGAGGGAACCATCTTTATGAAGCAAATCAAAATGGACAATCCTGTTACTCAAAATATTGGACAGGTCCTTTGTGGGATTTACTTTTGGTCCAGCAAGAAACTGTAGGCACTTCCTAATATCTATGTGCACCTCAGCCAATTTTTCTGGGTTTCTATCTTGAGAGGCATTTTCAGAGGCTAATGGAGGATTTCCAAGGTATTTAAAATGAGTTGTACAGCACACTAATTCAGTTTCTATTTTCAAGCACAGTTCTCCAATTAGGTTTGCTTCAATAATCTTTGACAAAATCAAGACCCTGAGAGACGGCAATTCCCGAGGGCCAGGAACTCAGAAATGGCCAAAATCCCCAAAAGGAGAGATCTCAGAGCTGAGCAAGAGGTCAAGAGATGATGGCTGATGTTTTTCATCTTCTCCACAAGACTCTTCATAGTCTTCAAAACTGGTCAGTAAATACTAACATCAGAGCCTGGGATTATAGGTTCTTGTAACTCCCTCCACAGTTTCCTCAGAATAACCATTATGGGAATGTCATGTGCCACAATCCGCTTAGTGCTTGGTACAGATAACAGTACTACAGAGACTGTGAAGCAGGGAGAGTGGTGATGGATTTTCAAAGCTACGGCATTCTGGGCAGTTTTCAAGGCTGGAGATAAGTTTTCTGAGGTCAGCTCTAAATAAATTTCATTGTTTTCTGCTGAGACACCTTCCATTTGAAATTCACTGGAGAAGTTCTCCTTGGTTCCGCAGGGTCGGGGGCCTGCCTGGCCCTCGCAGGGCTTCTGCCGCTGTTACTTGGTACTTGGACCCGTAAAGATTTAAGACTTTCCCAACTCTTCCTCCCTTTACCATACATGAGCAGCGTCCCCGGGTCCCTGGAGTTCGGGCAGGGCCTGTGGAGGGGCCTTTGCCCCAGTAATGGACTCACGCTGGTCGTCCCTCAATGGCACGCAGGCTGTTCATTCAGCCCTCTGTGGATTAACCTCAGCTTCCCTTTTCGGTTGACAAACCCGAAACCCTGGCTCTGGGGAAGTCCGGAGCCAATGAGATCAAGTCGTTGGGTGAGCGTAGGGGTCGGCCAGGTCACGTCCCTCCCTATACTTTTGATGTAATATTTCTGTAAATCTAAAACTTCTCTAAAAATAAATTTTAGAAATTTCATCATAAAATCATTTTTGTAAATTATTCTTTTTTCAACTTTTAATTATGTCATTTGAAAGTATACTTAATGACAAAAAAAAAATGATTTCAACTCTGGGAAGAAAAAATCGTTCATGGTAGTTTTGAAAGTAATAAGATGGCACTAATGAGGTGGCATTGATATAGAAAATCTCCAATATTCTTCCATTTGTCAAAATCAGCAAGATCATCTATTGTGAAATAAATTGATGTGGTCTTTTTAATCTCCAAACTAGATTTTATAAATATCACTGAATTTTTATTGAGAAGAATTTTACTACCAAAAGTTTGATAAATACGTAACATATTATTTTGTAAATTCCACGATCCATACCATCAAATTCTCTTGTGAAATTCTGACATGTAAGCAGTTTTTCTTATACAAGTTGCTTATAAATCTTCGCACATTTTGATTTTGGCATCATTAAATAATGCAAGAGTCATAAGAAAGCATTTCAGTGAGGTTTTGGGCATTAATTTGTTATCAAATCTTTATTCTACTCAGCACTGATTTTTACCTTTCTTCTCTTATGGTTCTTTTAGTATAATAAAATCTAAGAACAATAAAATAATGAAACTGGTTGCAGAAACATTGTTGTGTCTGACTATAACAAAATATTTGTGTAGATGAATTTGGTGACACTGCAAAACTGACAGGAGAAAATCTACCATGTTTAATGTGTCATGCCACAAAAATATTCATTGGCTGGTGCACAATCATACAAAGAAATTAGTTATGGATAAGCAGCCAATGCAAAAATTATAAAATTGTATTAAACACAGGTAAAGATGAGTTCTAAATATTTAATAATAAAATCAAGATGTTATTTAAAAAGGTACAGTAAAATTGTGTGAATTAATAAGTATACATAAAAATAGGTTCACAAAGCAAAATTATTGTTAGAAAAAAAACAAAGATTAATAGTACTTGTGAATGATTTTCAGTTCCTTTTGTGAATTTCGTTGTTTCTCTAATAATTAATGAATAATGTTTCACTCCTTATGATAGGGCCCAACTTCTAAATATAAAAAGGTTACATTGTGGAAAATGTACTGTTGCATCTCTGGTGGTTAACATTCTGGCCTTTAATCCACAGCTTAATTATTTCTCTAGTAATACCTTCTTTTGAACCAGTCATAAAATAGACAATCACAAAAGAATACCAGAAAATAATGCTCAACATCATGTGGCTTCTAAGGGGAAGGCAACACTCTATTATAAACCTAAAACGGATGCATTAGTCCTGGAAATTTTATCCTTGGAATAATGCCAAGCACTCTCCTTTGAAAATGGTCCCAGGGATGACCAGATGTTGCATTATAAGTAATCTTCAACCTAACAGATGCCATGGCATTATCAGGGTGAAAGCAAGGGAGACACAGTTCTGCGTATGTTCACTGTAGCTCCCTGGTATTTTTGCGAGACAATTTCCGGGTGAAGTTTCTATTTGATGAGTACCTGAACAGAATATTCAGGTTGAATTACTTTTACCTCAGAACAAAAATATGCATGCACAAAATATTAAACAGGTCATTATCAAAAGAAACAAATATTATATCACAGAATTGTCAGGCTTTTAACTGGTTAGCATATTTTCTTTCTGAGAAAAACTTGAGGTTGACAATTTTCTAGACAGATAATGCCGGAAGAGGTTTTTCACCACTTTTGACTCATGGAAATTATTACTCTCAAAGAAACAGTATTCTAGACTATCTCAAAAATAGGGATATTATTAGAAAATATGCAGAAACATATACATATCATGTGGGCCTTACCTATATAATAACAGAATTTGTAACCATGGAAATACAGAATTCATAGAATCAGAATGATAAAGCAATGTACCTATATTGAAATTATAATTTTGGAAGAAATTTTATTTTAAATAATTACATAAGAACATATCTTCTCAAATTTCATAACAATGTGTGGTCTATAATATGAATATACCTCAGTAAAGTAGCATAAGTGTTTAATTTCTGATCTGTCATGTATATCAAATAATATCAGATACAGAAGAACATCAATCATTCATTAAAACTATCATTGCTTTTTCTATACCATTTTTTTTCTCTTTTTACTGAAATTAAATATAAGTAGGAATATAGTGTTATGGACATGACCTCTGGACACAATCAATCTTGTTGGAATCACAGAGCAGAGCCAAAAGTTAATTATTTTGTCGCTGAATAATTTATTTAATTTTCTATACACATTTATCATCTAAAAATGTGTACAGTAATGAAATCTATGGTATAAGATTTTCATCTGGATGAATGTGTTAATAAAGTAAAATATTTTTAACAGTTTCAAGTCCATTCTAATAATGAAATATATTAGTTTCTGTTATATAATATCCAAATGATGGTTTATACCTAATTTAGATATTAATCAAACTATTGTTTTTTCAATAATATATTGTAAATTTCTCTTTATTATGAATTTCCATAGTTACTAATTTTTAAAAATTCTAAATCATACATGAAGCGTAAACGATTTTGATATCATTCATGCTAAGTGTCACCTTTGATTTCTCAGCAGTTGACAACAGTTGAACATTATGGGAAGTAGGAATAACACAAATTTGTCTGATTTCATCCTTATGGGACTGACAGACTCTGAAGATATCTAGCAGGTCCTCTTTGTACTATTTCTCCTGATATATCTGATTACTGTGCTGGGAAATACAGGGATGATACTAATAATTCTCCTGGATCTCCAGCTTCACACCCCCATGTACTTTTTCCTCAGTCAGCTGTCATTCCTTGACCTCAGTTACTCAACACTCATCACACCTAAAACCTTAGAGAACCTATTGACTTCCACCAAGTTTATTTTATTCACGGGCTGCTTCACCCAGATGTACTTTTTTTGTCTTCTTGGTTGTCACTGAATTCTTCTCTCTTTCTTCAATGTCCTATGGCCATTATACTGCTATTTGCAATCCTCTTCACTACCCAGTTATTATGTCCCGAACACTATGCCATGTCCTGGTCACTGGTTCCTACGTGATTGGTTTTACTGAATCCATTGTCAATATTCTCTATATGAACAGTTTGCATTTTTGTAAATCCAAAGTAATTTATCAAATTTTCTGTGACACAACCCCAATTTTAGCCCTGTCCTGCACTGACACTCGTGACACTGAAATCATGATATTCATTTTCGGTGGCTCAACTGTATTTGTGTTTATTATCACAATCTCTGTGTCCTATGTGTCCATTGTGTCTACTATCTTTAAAATTAATTCTACTTCAGGAAAGCACGAAACTTTCTCTACTTTGCCTCCCACCTCCTGGGATTCACAATCTTTTATACTACCATGATTTTTACTTATTTAAAACCAAAGAATTCCTACTCCTTGGTAAAAAATCAAGTGGCCGTTATGTTTCATACTATGGTGATCCCCATGCTGAATCCACTCATTTAAAGCCTTAGGAACAAAGAGGTAAAAAATGCTCTCATTAGAGTCATGCAAAAGAGAGAGGGCTCCAGACAATTGAAATGACCATGATGATGAACATTTACATGCATCTTTTCTTTCATGCCTACTTAGGTATTTAATTTGTATCTTTCTAAATACACTAAGATCTTTTAATTAGTTTGCATTTCTGCTGAGTCATCCTCTATTTCACCACCCATGATCAGCAACATTTCCAAGAATATGTTTTAGGAACTCTACATTTTAATTGGAACCTACCAAATATGTATTAAGCCTGTGGTTTAAATATATGTGTATTTCATGGGAGCTAATGTGAAAAAATATGTCATTGTCTTTCAAAATGTATCGTAGAAATTCCCATGAAAGTTCCAATTTCAGAGAAATTTTTATAGAGGGAACTTTCAGAAGTCATTCCATTTATTTTGTACATAAGAAATAGTCATAGAGAGCTGCTTTAGACCGAACAATAGAGGGTTTAGAGCCTAGATCTGCCAGATTTTTACATGTACGTTCCTTAGTAAGTTGCTGAAAATTTAAATGTAGTTTCTCAATTGTGCAAGAAAAATAATTCTAAATTCATAGTTGTTAGATTAAATCAGATGCTATATGGAAAGAATTTATGTAGTACTAATAAATTTTGGCCATTGTAATCAGAATACTTACATTTTTGCAAAATTTTGAATACACAATAACTTTTGTAGTGAAAATATTTACTCGTGGTTTATAAATGCTTTTTGTTTAATCTTACTCATAAACAAATATCTAAAAATGAAAAACAGTATTTCAATATTTTTTCTTAGAGCAAAATTTAAATATTGTGATAAAATTGATTTATTGAAAAAACATATGTGAACATTGAAGAAAAATTGCAAAATATTTTAAATTATTAAAGAAAATAACAATATCCTAACTATTTTTTATAGTTTTTTCATGGTCTTCTATGTCTGTGTATTTATGTATTACATATGTATATGCAAGTTTTTGCCATTTTCTATTACTCCTTTGCAACTTTCAGATTTCACTCATCACTATAATATTTAGTACTTGCTTTGAGAGTTGAATATTTTGGGGGTTTGGAACTCTATGTACCCCAGAAAAGCATATTCTCAAATTTAATCTATTCATTTGGTGTGAACCTTTGTAAGTAGGACTTTTTGATGACATTACTTCAATTAAGATTTAGCCCACCTCAGTAGTGATGGTCTTCATCCTATTACTGGAATCCTTTATAAGAGATTGAAATTCAGTGAAAGGGAGAGAAAGTCTCATGCAACAATCAAAGCCACAATCTAATAAATTCCCATTGTTTAAGTCTACACATTCCATAGTATTTGCATGAGCAGATTAGAAAATTAAAACAAATGTTTTCTTGGCTCGTGAACAGAATCAAGAATTTCCCCATTCCATGTTTTAAGACCTGAAGTTTGGTAATTAATGATGTTAAATATCTGCATACTCTGATATTGCTTTTGTGTCTTCCAGCTAACCATTTAAAAACCTTACCATTCTGTACTATGTCAATATATTACTTTATTTAATTTTGGTATGATTAAAAATATTGTTTCCTTTCTCCTAATTTCTATAACTCTTTTATCTTGAGTTATATTCTTGGATCATTTGTTACTCAAATTTTAATAGAGAAAAGATGTAAAACTAAGAATTGGTAATGAATCTAAATTTCGTGACATCCCATTTATTTTAGCCAGGTAGGTTCTAAAAGTTCCTTTT
The DNA here is from genome assembly GCA_029593785.1 of Cabassous unicinctus. Lineage (NCBI taxonomy): Eukaryota > Metazoa > Chordata > Mammalia > Cingulata > Chlamyphoridae > Cabassous > Cabassous unicinctus. Next base: position 13,761 of record JAQZBX010070468.1, read on the forward strand.
AACAAATCCTTTGCATAAACTGCAATTGCAGTTTAAATTTTCTTTGCTTTTCAATGTATTTTTTTTAAAAGAATGTTTTCTTCATTTTCCAAATATTTGATTATTTTTTATTTAAACTTAAGCAATGGGTACTAGATAAATTTTTTAGCATTCAATTAATTTCTATTCTCTTAATTTATTTTATATTTTGTAGAATTTGTACATTTTCTTAAATGATTTTGGAAAGTTTAAAATATAGTTCAACATGTTTTCAGAGTAAAATAGTATTGACTTTTCACTAAATCATCACTGTTCATTAATTTATTCAAATACATAAAATGTACATTATATTCTCTACATCCTGAATTTTAATTGAAATTTACATGAAATTTCATTCATACAAAAAATTTAATGTATGATATATTATATCCATATAAATTACTTTATTATGGCTATTTTTGCTCTGAAATCTATGTTGTTTAGAATCTGTATTTATGGCAATTCCTCTTTATTTTATTTGCAGAGAGGTCTTTGATAAGCATTTATTTTTATCTATCATCTACTACCTATTTGTCTGTCTATCTATCTATCTATGTTTCTATCTATCTATCTATCTATCTATTTTTAGAGGTACCGGGCCTAGGGATTGAACCTCAGACCTCTTATATTTGAGGCCAGCGCTCAACCTCAGTGCCAATTCGGCTCCCCTGAGTTGTTTTTTCTTTTGTTTGCTTCTTGTTTTTTGTTTTTGTTTTTGTTTTTAGGAGGCACCAGGGATGAACTTGGAACCTCCCATGTGCTTGAGCCACATCATTTATTTTTAATAATATTCTTTTTGACTAATCCCTCATCTTTTACATGCATTGCATCTTATCTTATATTTATAGGCTCTTTACCTTTTCTGGTCTTTCTTATGAACTATGCTGGACTTGCTTTCATTTATGTACATTTCTATTATTTAGAAATTACACTGTATTGGTTAGTTTTGACAAAGAAGGTCAATAGATGATCTAATTATTCAGATCGTGAATGGTTAAGGAAATATTTATATTTTAATTAAATTCAGACTACCGTGTTTTCTTATAATATAGTCTAGAAAGCATTTATGATGTAATTAAATAAATGTAACATACCTTTTGGGCAATATGAAAACACTAGATTTTTGCATTTCTCCTGTATTTCCTCTATTTAAATCAGTGCATATCATATTTTTTGTAAGATGTGGTCTGAAATATTTTTAAGACAAAATCCTTTTGTTCATGATGGCATGTCTAAATTCAATGTATTTAAAATTTGAAACACTTAAAAATGATTAAGAAAATAAGACTAGAATAGAGCATGACAAATAAGAACATTAGTTTTTGTTTCCAAATTATTGATGTTATATGAAAATGGTAAAAACAGATTTTATTTATTGAGCACCTACTGAGTGGCAAACAATATTCAAAGGGCTTTAGGTATATAAATGACGTAGTTTATATTCACAAGAAAACTCTCAGGTAGTTTTTTGAAATATCTAAAATTTAATCTCAGGTAATGGAATGTCATCCTCCTACTTGTTCCAGCAAAGACTTAAGCCTCATCCTGGCATTTTCTCTATGCCACACACCCCACATAGAGTCCATGAGCATATCATATTGATTCTCTGCAGAATATACTTGGAGAGTGA
>JAQZBX010070469.1:0-15410 GCA_029593785.1 Cabassous unicinctus
CCCCCCCTTGCTGCTTATGTTTGCTGTGTCCATTTGCTGTGTTTTTTCTGTGTCTGCTTATCTCCCCTTTGCTGTGAGGTCTTGCTGCATCAGCCCACCGCGCCGCGTGGGCCGGCGTGCCCTCACAAGGAGGCCCCGGGAAGCGAACCCGGGGCCTCCCATATGGTAAACGGGAGCTCTATCGATTGAGCCATACCCGCTTCCCTATAAAGTAATTTTAAATCCTGCTTTGTTTCTCTTAATACTATGTGATAAACATTTCTCAATGTTGTTAAATATTCTAATGCAAATTAAAACCAGAAGCGGATGTGGCTCAGGTGATTGGGCTCCCGTCTACCATATAGGAGGTCCAGGGTTCGATTCCTGGGGCCTCCTGGTGAAGGCAAGCTGGCCCACGCAGAGTGCTGGCCTACATAGGAGTGCTGGCCTGCGTGGAGAGCTGGTACAGCAAGATGATGCAACAAAAAGAGACACAGAGGAGAGACAATAAGAGATGCAGCAGACCAGGGAGCTGAGGTTGTGCAAGAGATTGAGTGCTTCTCTCCCACTCCAAAAGTTTCCAGGATCAGTTCCTGGTGCCACCTAAAGAGAAGACAAGCAGACACAGAAGAACACGCAGCAAATGGACACAGAGAGCAGGCAGCGAGCGCAAAACAAGGGAGGGGAGAAATAAATAAAAGCAAAAACAAAACAAAAACCCCCACCAGAATGAGACACACTACACACCCATAAGAATGGCTTTAATTAAAAAAAAAACAACAACAGCAAAAAACTAACAATACCAGGGATTGGGAGGATGTAGAGGAACTGAAACCCTCATATACTGCTGATGGGAATGCAAAATGGTACAGCTGCTTTAGACATCAGTTTGGCAATTTTTTTAAAAGTTAAAGGTAAACTTACAATATGACCCAGCAACTACACAGTACTAGGTTTTTACCCAAGAGAAGTAAAAACACAATAGAATACTACTTGGCAATAAAAAAGGAGCAAAATACTAATACATGCTTCGACATGGAAAAACAATATGCCAAGTGAAAAAAGCCAGACACAAAAGACTACATGATTCCATTTATATGACATTTCTAGAAAAGGCAGGAAAAAAAAAATTTCTAAAGATAGAAAGCAGATCATTTGTTGCTGTTGCTGGGAATGGTGGTGAGAAGTGACTGCTAACAGGCACAACAAATGTTTCTGGGGTGATGGAAATGTTATAAAACTGGAATGTGGCGATGATTGTACAATTGTATAAATTTACTAAAATTCACTGAACTAGACATTACAATGGGTGGATTTTATGGTATATAAATTATACCTCAATAAAGCCATTGAAAATATCTTTTGAAAACTGAATTTTCATTGGCGTCATATTATTCCATCTTGTGACTATTCCATTTCTTTATCCTCGGTGCCTTTGTAGAATTTTTCAGTTTTAATTCCCTCTTTAGCCAAAATCTATATCCAGTTGGTTAGTTTTGAGCTGTTTGTCTTGAACAAGAATGACTCAGTAGTCAAGAAACCTAGTTACGGTCTCAGCTCTGCCTCCAACTGTTTGTACCTCAGTCTCTACATCTATAAAATGTTGAAAAGAAATAGACATAAGGAAACACTGGATCCCCAGGGCATAGAGGAATGGAAATACAAGACATTTCAGTGGACTTAACAAAAAAGACTGATTTCCCCAGAAGCATGAGGCCAGTCATTCCCCTGGTGAAAAGTCAAAAAGAACTGTGCATGGGATTCTCAGGTGATCATCATCAAGGAGAAGACAAACAATTGGAGGGGATTCAGAGGAAAATGCCATGTTGACAAGGGGTTGGATGGGATCTGCTCTGGAAACTGGAAGCATTTTGCTCGGCCTTAGTGGTGATGGAGCACTATTTGCGTGATTTAACTACCAGGAAGGACAGGAGCTGTAGAGGTTTTCCACTCTGAAATAAGAGGGTAGAACTCAGTATAGGAAGACTGAGTCAAGAGTTTAGAAATGTTGTCATGGAAATAATAGTTCATCACATCATGTTTTCCTTCTGATGGAGGGTTGGTGGGTGACATGCTCACTGCAGGGATGAATTTAAACTGAGTGAAATTGGACTAGTCTCCAATTCCTTGTGTTCTGTTTCCAGCTGAGTTCCAGGTTTTCCTAGAGTATAGCCAGCAGCATCTGCACCCAGAGAACACAAAAGAAAAGCTGTGGAAACCAAACTTGTAAATGTTTTTTTCATTAGCTCCGGGCTCCCAGCCACCAATAAACTGTATCCTTTAAAAAATCCTTTATTATTTTGCAAGTCAAAAAAGAAACTGCACTCTCCTTTTATTAATATGTTTGGGAATTTTAAAAAATTGTATTTATCAAGCATTTACCTATTTAGTCACTCCAAAAGGTAATAGCATTCTAGTTTTGCTTTAAAGAGGAAAAAAAAAATTCCCATTTAGAAAGCTCGCTGTAACTTGAGCCTGTTGGTGGTCTTGGAGGAAACCCAAATCCAGGTTTGGTTGATACTGTGTAATGGGAAGGCAATTAGTAGTGGTTTTTCTAAAGTAGAAAGAGATGTAGAAAAATAATGCAAGCAAATTTACATCAGAGCTGGGAAGCTTATAAATCCCTATTTTTGTTTTCATTACCTTAAGTAATAGGGAAGCTTTTGCCTTTATTGTGTAATTTCCCAAGCAATAATGCATTTAAATTTTTTTCCGTTAATTTCATATGTTTGATCAGAAAGCCGTAGTTCACAAACCATTGTGAAGTGGCTGCTGGCAATGTTTATGTAGAGAAGATGACTTCTTGCTCATCCCTAGGAAGCCAATGCAAAAATTACTGATGGGGAAACTTTTACCACCCATTTCTTTATCCAGTAGAAGTTCTGCCAAAGCAGTTGTCGAGGGATCGACATGTTCTTAATAGGCTAAGGAGTGAATTGACCTTTTTATGAATGTGTACTGGTTATGTCAGAGGATGTGATTTGATTCCAGTGTATCCACATCTATGTGACCAGAGTGTAAAGTCTGTTAGGGCAGGGCATGAGTCTTTCTGGTTCATCATTGTCTCTCTCTGGCCTATCGTCGGTGCTCAGGAAATTATAGTTATTACTGTTCTCATCCTCCAGATTTGAGATGCAGCCCACTCCCCTCTAGCTGCCCTGTCCTGTGTGCTCTTCATTGAACTTGCCAGGCCTGCTCCTGATTCAGAACCTTTTGCACTTACAATTCCCTCTGCCTGGAGGCCAGATGCCAGCATGGATCACTCTTTCACCTCTTGCAGGTCTTTGTTCAAATGATACCGTCTCAGAGAGGCCTGACCCATCTCCTTTCCTTGCTTTAGTTTTCTCCATAGTGTTATCACTATCTGTTCAATTGATAATATTGATGTTTTTTTTGGTTTATTGTCTGTTCTTCTACCACCAGAATGTAAGTGCCATGAGGGCAGGGATTTCTGTCTGTTTGGCCATTGCTTTATACCCGGTGCCTAGAATGTGATAGGTGCTATAACTTGGTTGAATGAGTGAATGAATGAGTGATCCACAGTCTAACTAACTATGTGGTAGTGACTAATGCATTTGCTCTCTCAGATCCTTTGCTTGTTTCCCTATTTATTTCATAAAATGGCATGTGTGAATCAGAGGAGATGTTACATATAAAAGCTCTTTCATGCTGTACGTTATCCAAATGCATTCATTCATTTAACACTCCAGAGCACAATTCTTACCTTCACAGAGCTTAATCTTGTGGGGGAATCAGACAAATATGAATAATTCTTGTGAAGTGAGAAGGGAGCTGTGAGAGGGAAGGTGCAGTGAGCAATGGGAGCACCCACTAGGGACTCCTCATCCAGGCATGGGGACAGGACCAGAGAAGGTTTCCAGGAGGGACGTGGGAGCTGGAGATGGAATAGGCATTCAGCCAGCAGAGGCAGGGTCATGTGATGGGTGGGGTAGAGAGTATTCCTGGGAGTCTGTAAGTGAGAGATCAGGGAGTACTGGGGAAATGGAAAGTAATTCAGACCTCCTGGAGCATGGAATGTGAGGGCAGGGAATCGAATAGAGGTGCAGGTACAGATATAGTCTGGGGACAGACCAGAGAGGGCTTTGCAGGCCATGCCAAGGAGCTGGAATTTGATCCTATGGGCAGTGTGGATGCATGGGTGGGTTCCAAGGTAAGGAGCCATTTGATCAGATTTTCATTTTACAAGGGTCACTGTACAGAGTAAGACACTTCTTCCTTGCCAAGGAACTGGAACACAAATTCCATGCTCTACCCCATTCAGTGCCATACCCGAAGGGAGTTTGTGAGAACAGGTAAAAGGGTCTTCCAGAAAGACAATCCTTAAACTCCATGAAATTCACTGTAATCCTGTTGAATCTGGCTGGTAAGTGTCACAGCAATTAGGCCCAAAAAAACAAAATGCTTAAGAAGTTTAATCGTCTTTGGGGGCATAGCCCATAGCTGGAGGGAAAGGATGGGATTGCTTGACAGACATAGTTATTCCCACTGAACTCCACGTCATAGATAAATAAAGCAGGAGTGGAGGAGTCAGAGGAGGTTCGTATCTATTTTTAGACCCAGGTGTGAGGGTGCTTTCTTTCCAGCACTAGTTGCCAAACCAAAAAAAAAAAGGTGACATCGACAGTGCCTAAGCTGCTGGAGGGAAGACCTGACAGACCTTGGTTCTACCCCTACTTTGCAATTTACCTGTCACTAAGGATGTGGCTTTGGATGTCACTCAGCCTCTCTGAGCCTCAGTTTCCTTTTCTGAAAAATGGAGCAAAGGCTATCTATCTCAGGGCTGCTAAGATTCAGAGAGATAAAGCGTACTCAGTTCTGCTATAACACTTGTTTTGAAAATAACAATTTGTTCCAATCTGATTGCTATTTGAGGGAATGATTTGAGCATAACACAGATTTCACGTTTATGACCGGTTTTATCTGTGAGAAACAATAGGTGAGCTCAGGACACTGCACCACTCGAAGTGAGCCGTGTGGGTATACACAGAAACCACTCCCCTCAAACACCTACCAGCTACTTCAGTTCATGTGTGTTGGGAGCCACACCCACCCACATCTGGTGTCATGTCTTTTTGACCAATTTCTGAGAACTCTCCTTCTACCACTTCACATAGCAGCAGCCTTTCTGATGCCCACTTCCACAGGCAAACGTTAGGTCTTTTTTGAGGGAGAGTGCTACAATTATTGATTGATTGATTTCTTAACCATTGGACATGTGTATGTTTTTACTAGATTCCTATCTTCTGTGTCCCTGATGCAGTTTTCAAGTGATATGCCTCAATCCCACTTTCCCAAATGCCCTGTGATTTTTATTGCACAATTTTGCATAGTATGGTGATTTTTTAGGAACCTGTATGCTCTGTTAAAGCAAGACCGACTATCTAAAGCGTCTAGTCACAATTTCTGGTGGACAACAGGCACTCATTAAAAGGTAGCTGTTTTACTCTATTTTATGCATGTTTTTTCTGTAATCCTACAACTTCTCTGATAAAAATAAGCAACCCAACAAAGGTGTTTTATTATTAACATTAATCCATCTAAGTATGATTTTGGATTGGGACAGTTAATTAGTTTAACTAGTTAACGCAATTAAATGCTTTGATTATGAGTGTAAGTGAAATGGAATGCTTATGTGGAAGGGTTTTGGTGAGTTAACCTTTTCTAAGTGTGTCCCAGTCAGACCATTTTTGGGGTATTATTAGTGACAAACCAGTTATGTCCAGAAGAGAGCAAGCCAGGAAAAGAGAAGGCACAAGAATGATCCCCAAAGAACTAAAAGGCTGCTTTGGGGAAGAAGGATTGTTTTGCTTTGTGGGGTTCAGGTCCTGTGAGCAGAAGTTCCCAAAGCAGCACAAAAATTGTCTCTAGGAGGTGATGTGTTCTCCAAATTCCAAGACCGGGAGAGGTCAGATGGAGCTGGGCATGGGTTTGGAGGCTGGACCTATAGGGTTCCTTTATTTTCCCTTTTGTTCTTTCTTAAGGTAATGTGTGAAGACAGACAACTGCAAGGCTGCTCAGAGTACATTTCAGTCAGAAACAGCCCAAAGTTTCTGAGCATATTTGCCTTTTTTTTTTTTACTGATCTAAAAGAATAGCTAGCACATGTGCATATTTACACACTGACTTCTTTAGTTATGGCCTTGAACACTGGAAATAAAAGATGATGCTTTACAAATATTTATGGCTTCTGGCATGCTCAGGGATAGTGAAGTCACATTACTGCTTTCCTTCCAGAGTTGCTTTTTTTCTCTTCTTTTTTTGTTTTTTATTTTGTGTGTGTGTGTGTGTGTTTTCTAATTCGGTGAGAAAGCTCAGTTGCTGATCTGGCTTTAATTTCTCACTAACATCCTGCATAGCATTTGTTCTCTCCACCCTAGCCAGGCTTTTAAGCTGTTGTAATAAGGAATTTGTCACTCTAGACTTGGACTCTCTTAGTAGAGCTAGGATGGAGAAGCGCCAGGATGCGTGCGGCATTTGAGTTGAGGGTTGGCAGGGTCCACCTTAAATATTTAAATTGGGACACCCCCAGCCTGCAGTATCTCTAGGAGAATTGTTTTTGGACCCCTACATGGATTAAAAGTTAGCTGTATTGAGACTTTTGCCTATATACTGATGTGTAAAATTCGAGTTTTCTATTTGTTGTTACTATTAAGAATAGATGTTTCAAACATATTTAATTCCACTAAGTTTGTTTTCCTTCTAATCATAGAAGGGTTCTTACTGTTCATATGCGAAATCTTAACAAAACTACAAAAAAATCTTAAAACACCAATTTAAAAAAATGCCGGCTCTGATGCTCTGATACTTAAAACATGAATATTATTGATAGTTTTGCTTCTTGGAAGAGCACATGAGACCTTGGCTTGCTCTTAAATTGATTTTTCCCAAACCTGGGATCATTAAATTTCTTGCTCTGTGAAGTGTTCCAGTCTCCTCCCTCTTTAGCTCTCAGTCTGGAAATTCCGGATAGTCTTTCCGCAAGGGCGCTCTTGTGCCAGGTGCTTTGGTTGAGAATGTGTGGTAAATGGTCCACTGGCTCTGAGATCTTGGGCTGAGGTGTCCTGATGGGCTGGCCTGGACTTGTAGATAATGACCAGAAAGAATCAGGCTGGCATTGCTGTTACCCCCAGCCCTTAGACTGGATAATCCTGTGTGGAAAATGTCTCTAATCAATAGCTTTCCTTCTAGCTCTGCTGGACATGGTTGTAGACAGCAAGCACATGGGTCAGCAGGACAGGGGGTCCTAACTGGCTAGCCTCCCAGCTTAAGCCTGACCTGCAGGTGGCTTCTACCTCCTCCTTCCCCTAAAGCCATATAACTTCAAATAAGGCAGTCACAACTATTTGGTGCTTTTCTTTTCTTTAGCCTAGCATACTGGAAAGGGCATGAACCAGGGTTTGAATCCCAGCTCTGTTATTTATCAGCTTGGTGATTTGGGGCAGGTGGCTTAATCTCTCTGAGCCTTTGCTTACTCATTAAAAAAATGATGTCGGTCATCTCTAACTATGAGGACTGTTGGGAAAACATCATATAAAATGTCCAGGACAGTGCCAGGCCTTCAGGAAATGGAATCCACTCAAACTTTACCAGTCGTCTTCTGTTTTGAGTAAGCCCATTGTTATAATCCTAGTTGAGATGTCTCTAGAGCAAAAAGATTAGATGCTCCTGCTTTCTTATTGTGTCAGGGTCTATTCTAGGCCCAGGGGCTAAAGAGATGAGTAAGAGAAACCCCTTCCTCTAAAGATACTCCCGGGTTTTCTCGAGTCCATTCATTTAACAAGCATACTTTGTTACCTATGGTGTGCAAAGCCCTGTGCCCTTGGGGAGGATACTAAGATGACTCAGTCACTAATTCATTCCACATTTACTGGCCATCTGTTGTACACCAGATACTGTTCTAAGCACTATGGGTTAGACAGCCCTTCTCTTTAGAAGCTCATACGGCAGTAAAAAGCACCTAAGTATGGGAATACTAAATGGAAAGAGAATATGATGGGGTTGTTGTTAAAAGCACCTGCTTTGCTGGTGAGAGAGACTGCATGTAACAATGTAGTTTGCATTTTCCCAAATATTTAGATCTTGAAACTTAGAGCTTCACTGAGGCAGCTCTCTCATTTCACAGCCGAGAAAACAGCCCTGGGGTGGCTAATACAGCACGAGTTTAGGTGAAAGTAAAGCTGAGACTCGCCCCACAGTAGCTTTTATTTGTGTAGTGACTAAAGTTATCGGTAACAGCAGAGATTTTATAATTTGAAAAAGTTGTTCCTTAGGTAGCCCAGGGAGGGCTTTCAGATCTGCTCTTCAGTTTTTGTAAACTCATTCTGTCCTCCCACCAGGTCCATTAGGGGAGGGACCATTATGAGCGTAAGGAACTTGCCCAAGGTCACAACTTGATATAGAGAGCCAGAATTTGAACTCAGGCCTGATTCCAGAGTCCAAGCCCTTAATTTCTACACCGTTCCCCACCCGTGACTCATCCTCACTGTAATATTTGAAGGCCAGTGTAGGTTTTTGCGATATTTGTAGAAGAGACACAATGACGTGAATCATTTTTTAGGACCTACCATCCAAACCAGTGGGAAAGCTGAATTTATGAACAATAAATAGGGTCTATAGGTGTTAGAATGCTAAGTGAGTTAGGTTATAAGTAGCAAAAAAGTTATGACCAAAAAGTTATGATCTCCTACACCTGGTTTCTTAAGATTTCATAATCAGTGGGGGGATTCTGAGCAGATGAGTTTAAAAAGACCTCTGCAGATAGACCGAGAGATGATACCCAAGTTCAGGGTCATAAAAGGAAAGTGGAACAGGCAGTGTAGATTTTCCTCTACTCCATGAGGTCTTGTTGCAGAATTTCTGCACCTGGCACACATCAAGCCTGAAGTTAGTTTCTTAAAATCACTGACACCTTATTTAAAGAACTTAAACAGCCACACACAAACACCCCTTGGTGCCCTTGTGATCACGAACACAAGTGACTTTCTACCTTTTAAGGATGCCCCCCGATTTCTCCCCCTTTGTCTCCCAATTAATACACGTTTATTTTGTAAAAAGCTTATCGGCAGGTTGAGGTGCTAATGCCAAAGGCTGACAACCACACAGAGGTGACACTGACAATGATGGAGTCTGCATGTGAGGGTGTTTGAATTTATTGTTAACCTGCCTCAAGACATGGGAGCCCTGTCCTGGGTGAGTGGTAGGGGAGACTTGGCCAAAGCAGCAGGGAACTAATAGAATGTTTCTGCTCCTCTCAAAGAAAGGTAGTCAAGCATCTGTACTTCCCACTGAACTCCAAATTCGACTCCGTTTTGAAATTCTGCTTGCCCTGTCAGTGAGAGCCAGATGACAAATGTTCACTATGTCAGATTTGTTTTCATTTCAAACTATGTATGAATTTGACCTCCACGGTAAGGCTGATGTTAATTTCCCAAAGCTCTTCCAATAATTGCATTCTTTTTTAAAAAAATGTGCATACTATTATTCTTTTTTGGTTGTGTTATGACTGGTGTTTTGCAAATGAATTAGAGGAATACTGTTTGCATATGGAGTAATGTGCACATTCCCAGATGTAAAACAACCGTTAAAGTTCATTATATAGTTTGTATAGCTATTTTACTATGTTTCACTAGACTCAACTAAGTAATTTCTAGCCAGCAGAGTAGGTCTTTATTATAACAGAGTTAGATTTGGATAACCTTTCCTGAAAAGTACCTTGAATTTTGTGATATTGATATTTATAGTGATAATTAATTGTAGCTGCCAGAACAAAGTGTATATTCAATTTTACATGAACTAAGTTACCCTTCTTGTCATGTTCGTATAGGAACTACTTCAGACATTAATTCATTGCCTGAACCATCCATTCAGGGTTTCAAAGGTTGGATTTGTACAGCTAGGGTGCTTGTGAGCAACCTTATTTCAAGAAAACACAGCAGTTGGTTGGTTTAGAGATGAAATGTTGGAGAGGATGTGGAGAGATAAGAACACTTGTTCACTGTTGGTGGGAATGTAGAATGGTACAGCCACTGTGGAGGACTGTTTGGCAGTTCCTAAGGAAGTTTAATATAAACTTGCCATGGAACCCAGCAATACCGTTGCTAGGTATATACCGAGAAGAACTGAGAGCAGTGACATGAATAGATACCTGCACACCGATGTTCATAGCAGCATTATTCACAATTGCCAAAAGTTGGAAACAACCCAGATGTCCATCAACTGATGAATGCATAAACAGATTGTCAAGTATTCACACGATGGAATATTATGCAGTGGTAAAAAGAGATGAAGTCATGAAACATATGACAACATGGATGAACCTGAAGGACATTATGTTGAGTGAAGCAAGCCAGACACAAAAAGACAAATATTGTATGATTGTCCTATTATGAACTAAATATATGAAATATAAATATGCTATGCAAAGTATGAATATGGGTAAAATTGCATATATAAGACTGTTTTTCTTTGAAGCTGGACAAATATGTTAGTAGTACAAAATGTTAATCTCAGACAAAAAAACTCCACCACATTATACTAAATGAAAGGGACCAGACACAGAGTACTACATACTATGTGATTGCATTTATATAAAATGTAAATATAAATCAATTTATAAAGATGAAAGGAGATTAGTGGTTATGTAGGTCTGAGGAAGGAATGCTAAGGTCTGTGGAGTCTTTCTTTTTGGAGTAATGACATTGTTTTAAAATTTCTGAGATGGTGAATGTACAACATTGTGATTATACTAAAAGTCATTGGTTATACATTTTGGATAGAATAGCCAGAAACAGCAGCTATATACAGTGGGGGAAGCATAGAGAGATTGAGAGGTGAGGAATTTTCTTGTTGTTGTTTTTTTCTTTTTGTCTGTTTATTATTATTATTATTGAAATAATGAAAAGACTATAATAATGATTGAAGTGATGACGCACAACTATGTGTTTATAGCAAATACCATTGATTGTACACTTTGGATGAATTGTATGTTTATTAATGTATATCAATAAAATCGATTTGTTTAAAAAAATAAAAGATGAAAGCAATCGCTGAGTTGTACCCCACAGCCAGGTCTTGGCTAAAATTTTAAGTGGAGCTATTCTGGACTTTTTTTGGTAAAAGAATGTCTGCCTATCTATTTATCTATTGTTCTGCCTACCTACATATATCATATCATATCATATCATATCATATCATATCATATTATATCATCAATCTAAAAATTTTAGAAGTATAAGAAGTATAATATACATCTTGAAAGAGATCTGTACTTTCAGTATAGAGCCCTGAATGGGTTAAGTAGTAGAGAGTTGTTATTCAGTGGCCTTGATGAGATGTTTTTCTGGAGGCTTCCATATCTCCACTACCTCATCTTTTTTGCTTTTTAAAAAAATTAGTTTACTAAAATTAAAAATGTGCAAGTAATATATGGTCATTATAGAAAATTCATAAAATAGAAAAATATTGAGAAAGTGAAAAAATTAAATCTCCTTTAAGCTCATATTACAAACATAGACATCACTTTTAATATTTTGGTATATATCCTTCCAGGCTTTCTTTTGCCCTATTCATCCTTTTTTTCTCAGTGTGGTACACACTGCTTTGTTCCTACTTTTTTTTCATTTAATATTACAATATTATTTTTCCAAGTCTTTATAGATATTGTCCTTAATGTCTGTGTGATATTACACTGCATGGCACAACCTATATAATTTATTTAGCCATGGCTCTATGGTTATATATTTAGGGTATTTCACCTCCATTGTCTTTGAAAAATTGAAAAAAAAAAACAAAAAACTTGGTTGAAGTCCAAGATGGCCCACCACCAAAACCAAAAAACTTGGCATCTGAGAGGAGTGTATATTAAACTATGATTAAGGAAGTGTTTATGAACAGCCAACAGATCAGTAAGAAATGAGGGCTGGTAAATGGAATCACTTTGTTTCATAAATGTGCCTCAGGGCTTTAAGCCCTAAGCCCCTTGACTTTGAGTCAGTTTGGGTTTCATGGGTCAGTCTACGATGCACCAAGATTTTGCCTTAAACAGTATTCAGCATAAGGCATTAAATCTGCCAAATTCAACTCACAGAAATAGGACCCCAGCCAACCTAGAAAAGTTTGTCTACTTGCCAGTTCAGATATTTATGAATAATCTTTCAATGCTGTGTAGAAGAATATTTGTAATTGTGGGCTGAGGGTAAATGCTTCCAAAGATGCCTATTCTTTTCTTTTAAAACATATATGATAAAAAATGCATTCTTATTCCTACTGGGGAGGCAGTTTGGCTTTGGACTCTGGAACCAGACAACCTGAATTTACTTCCTGCTCCAGTACTTTCTGCTGGGTGGCCTTTGGCAAGTTACTTGACCTGTTTGAGTGTCAGTTTTCTCATCTGGAAAATGGGAGTAATACTACTACTTACTCATGGTTTGTTGAGGAGGCTTAAATAAGTGAAAACACAGTAGTGATAGCTATTATTCTTTTTCATCAAGGTCCTAAACCTTTGAGTTCCTAGCACTTTGGACCACTTCCACAGCATTTATAACATCCTGCACTATTTTTCAGTAGCTTTTCTATGAGTACTTCTTTCCCAACTGGCTAATGATGACAGCAATAATACAAGCTACTACTTATATATGCCAGGTATTCTACATGTATTATAAAATTTAATTCTCATCACCACATATGAGGTACATATTATTTAATACCCCCTTTTCACAGGTGAGGAAAGAAAAGGTTAGAGAGGTTAGGTAACTTGCTCAAGACCATAAAACTGCTAAATGTGAAGCTAGGATCTAAATTCTGGTTTGTCTTATTTGCCACTACTCTGTTTTAAGTAAAGAACTTTTATACTTTTTTTGATCCCTTATAACATGTAGTACAATATCTTGTACCTGGTAGGTCCTCAATTAATGCTTTTGAAAAATTAATGAATAAAGGAGTGATCCCATGGATAAGAGAACTTGGAACTTTTCTTTAATAAGAAATCCAACCATACTGCTTTTTAATGACCATGAAATTTTGAGTCTTAGAATTACATTCTGCTTCTGTATTGCACATGAGAGAAGGATAAATTTGTAATTATTTGCATATGGAACTGGTTTTATTTCATGTGAAACAAATTTAGAGACTCTGTCTTTGAGTCCCTGATTTGAGAAAATTTAGATTAGCATTACATAGGTAATGGTTGAAGCCACTTTAATTTAAACAAAGCCTATAACTAATTTTAGATCTGCTTTTGGACTTTTCTTTAATAGTCATTTATTTAGTGTATACTTCATGCCAAGATCTCTGCTGGGCACTGAGAGTTTAAGGATGAATATTATGGTTCCTTTTAATTCTCTGACCTTGGCTTACTGTGGGTCCCAGAAAACTTTTTATACCTTGGATAAAGGATTTTATCCATTCATGGTTTCAGCTACCCACTGATGCTGATGACCCTTATGTCAATATCTGTACCGGGCCTCTCCTCTTTGACTCAATTGTTTGGCACTTTGTTGGATGTTTTCACATGGATGTCTCAAAGGCCTTCAAACTCATTATTCCCCCAAATAAATTTATCATCTAATCCCAACGCACTCTGTGCACTGGCCTTGAACATACATATTCCATCTCAGTTGGTGCCACCACTGTCCTCTCTATCCAAACTGAAAAAACCAGAGGTAATCTTTGATTCCTTTTTCTCCTGCGCTTTCTACTTGTAGTCAATCACTCATCCTGCTGAATTTCCTCCCAAATATTATCAAGAACCATGAAGGATTTGAGAATTTACCCAGCTCACAAACTATTTAGCTTGCCATAGTTTCATGGATATAGGCTAAAGACATGAGATGCCTGGGTTAGAGACAAAGGACTTTATTTCAGCAATAGCAGTAGCCAGAGCGTCAGCATTTTCTTGCACTGGTTCACCAAGACCCAGTACCCCTAAGGTGATGCAAAGATACCTATACATGCAGTGTATTGCATCTCCAGATAGGAACCTTGAGCGTAGGGAACCCAAATCTTTTATAAAGGAGAGTAAGCATGCCTACCCTTTGCTCCAGAGGGAAACCCTAGATCTATCTTCTAAAGGCTGTTTTCTATATAAATAGCTTTGAAAAGATAGTTCTAGAACTAAGGACAGCCAGAGCCTTAAATCACAAGATGTGCAAAAATCCATGAATAACTCTCCCCCAACAAATAGATCTTGCGTATGTTAGCTGTGCTCCTTCCTTATATCATTAGAGTAGGCTGCCCCATTTCTCCCTGATATAATGCAAACAGCCTCTTAACTGGTCATCCAAACTCTGGTTGGAGTTCCCTACACGCTGCCAGAGTAGCCTCCTGAGACACAAATTCCACTCCGTAAGCTGCCTGCTCAAAACCATTTGCTACCCCTTCATTGTCTATGGGAAAAACCCAAACTCCCTAGCATGACATTAGTGGGATTCTCAGACCAGCCCCTGCTGGCTTCTCTAAGCCTCAGGGGAGGCAGCATAGCAGAGTGATACTGCCCAAGGTTCTTAACCTTTGTGGCCTCAATTTCCTCATCTGAAACATTCGGAAGATAGAACATACCTCATAGGGTGGTTGTGAGGATTAGTCTATGTAAAGGACTCAAAACTTAGCCTCACACATAGTAAACCCTGAGTAAATGTTATGTGAGTTCCACTCTCTGTCCCACTCTTTAAAACTGGGCCAAATGGAGCTGCTTATGATTTTCTGCTTACTCTGTGTTGCTTTTCACCACAGGTAGTGCCTCCTCTGCTTGCTGTGTCCCCCAATCCCTTGGCCTGGGTGCCATTTGGTTAGATATATCCTTTATCCATGCTCTTGCAATATAGTTGATTCTCGTCATTCTAGGCAGTTATGTTCTATAGTCTTGTGAACACTGAGTTAGCGAATATTGAAGCATTGCTCCTAGGGGAAATACAGGATTAGGTTCTTCAGAACCTCTGGTCACAACATTTTGTCAATCAATATATAACCTTGTTTTATGTGTGTTTCTGTTTAAAGACACCTTATATATTTTGCTTCCTCCTTAAATTTGCATATAGTGATTCCCTAGTTCTTTGTTTCTCCAGCCTTTTAGAAATTGCCTCTAATTAACCCCATCTAGAAATAGTATCTTTGCCTTCAGAACAATTTAGAGCAACATTTTAAAAAGGCTCTGAACATAAATCTAAGCAAATTTAATCATAAATCACACTGGGAAACAGGTAATTGGAGCTCATTAAATAAGGTGTTGATTCATTAACATTGAACTCAAGGCCAATAGTACTCTACTCATGCCTCCAACGAAGCTTATCTAATTTGTATTTTCTCCATATGGGCACATCACGGCCATCTTATACTTGGGAGCACTAGACAGCACTTCAGCACTATGCTTAGGGGCCATTTTAAACAGTGAAATCACCAAAAAAAAAAAAAAAAAA
>JAQZBX010070470.1:0-15408 GCA_029593785.1 Cabassous unicinctus
AAAAAAAAAAAAAAAAGCTATCAGCACAAAACATTTCACTTGGCAGTGAGAGCATCCTTAGAAAACCAAGAATCTTAGTATCAAAGACTGCTTGAATATCACTACGTGGAATCAGAGAAAAGGAGAGTGGGTGTTCTCAGCACACTATAAGAATATTTGCTACAGGACTACATCTTCACATCTGCTGTATTCCTGCCATACAGACCACAATACTTATATCATCTCATCAAGACCCATCTTGGACAAAACTAGAAATAAACAGAGCTTCTCTCTGAGCTTAACTTTTTTCAATACTGCAAGATGATTCTTCTGTCTTCACACTTACATTTTTCTTATGTCCAATTTTAACCCTTAGTGGTAGTTTGAGAGTATTTATGAATTCCAAAAAGAGAGATTATATTTGTAAACTGGTCTGTTCCTCTGGGTGTGATAACCCTTTGATTGTATTAGATTCAGTTGAGATGTCTCATTAATTACGTTAAGATTAGGGCTTTGATTCAACCACATCATTAGAGTGTGACTCAGCATTGAGTCCCATCTCCCTTGGTGGGCTGATAAAACAGACTCTCACACAGAAGTAGATACACAAAGCAAATACACAGAGGAGAACACAGAGGAAGAAACAGCTCATTAGACACAGCAGAGGCCCCGAGAAGAAAAATGAGCCGAAGAGTCCACAGCTGACCTTGTAACTTGTCACAGCTAAGCCCGGAAAGAAATGAGCTCCTGGGACAGGGACAAGCCTTATGCCAGCCTACAGCTGAGATCAGAAGAAGCTGGGACCACAGAGCCTTAAGAGGAAGAAGGAAGGCTGAACCCTCACAGACATCGCCCGCCATCTTGCTCAACACATGGCAAATGACTTTGGATGAGAAAGTACCTCTTATAGTACCTTGAGCTGGACTCTTTAGGGCCTTGTGACTATAAGCTTCTACCCCAAATAAATACCCTTAATAAAAGCCAACAAAGTTCTGGTACTTTGTATCAGCACCCCCTTGGCTGACTAATACACCCTTAATAATAAAATTTGAATTTCTAGATAGTTTTATTTCTCATAGACACTAATGTCTCCACTTCTTTTATACATTTCTGTTACCCTTGATAAAGGAAAGAGTAACCCTTCTCCTTCATTCAATAGGTATTTACTGATAGAACAATGACTCATCCAGCACTCTGCGAGAATTTGTGGAGGAGAGCTAAGTATGAGACAGAGAACCTGCCATTAAGAAATGTACCATCTTAGAAAAAAACAAAGCCCATATCTTGAAAGAATTTACAGAATAATACGATATATAATCAATGAATTACATACATTTAAATGTATGAAGTCTACTTTTTCTTATCCTTACCTGTTGACTCTACGAGGCCGCTTTTCTGGTTTAATATCCACATCATAGTGATACACATCTATTTTAGGAATCTGAACCTGAAAATGATTGGCTAAGAGTCGAATTGGTTTTCCAACAGTTCCAAGGCCAGGACGACGAGGTGGCTGAAACAGGCTGGTTGGAGGTCCTAGGGACATTGAAAGACATTTGGTATGCTATTTGGTCATGAAGGATAATATAATGATGATGATGATGACGAGGATGATAATAGCTACAATTATTGAGATCTTGTTATTCACCAACCATATTCTGAAACAAAGTTTGGGGAGTCTTGGTCTAAGGTTCTCTAGATTTCTAAATATTTTGCCTTGTTGCTGTTATTTTGAATATGAGGACATCAAAATTAGATAGATGGATTGATGAATTCTTCTCAGATGTAGGCTAGTATATAAAACCTTTCATGAGCATTAGTAGCTCTATAACTAGGTTTGCAAAATTATATGCACTTCAGAATAAAACCATCTTTAAACACCAGGGTCTATCACCACATTCAGGCTGGAGACGATCCATTAATCCCATTCAAATTAGCTTGCATTATTATAGGTTGTACAGACAAGAGAGATTAAGTAATAGCTATATTTATCAATTTACTCATGAATTTTAATAGTGAAACCATGCTAGACCTTCTTGTCTATAATCTGACATTTTTAGAACCTGGACAATCTAAAATTTTCCTGATCACATAATCTAGTTTATTCATTCAACAAACATTTATTAATTTATTACATGCCTAAACTGTGGAGTCAAGAAGAAGAAGAAAGAGCCCCTGCCTTCAAGGAACTTACAGTCTAGACAGTGGTTCTCAACCGGAGGAAATTTTGTACCCCAGGAAACATTTGGCAAATGTCTGGGGACATTTTGGTTGTCACAAATGAAGGGTGCTATCAGTATCTAGTGGGTAAGGGCCAGGGATGCTGCTAAACATTGTACAACACATAAGACAATCCCCCACAAAAAGAATTATCCAGTCCAAAATATCAATAGTGCTGAGGTGGAGAAACCCCAATCTAGACAGAGCACTCTTTCCAAACTATTCCACTGATGGTTCACATGATGCTCCACCAAAAAAAGGATTCTGTTAGCTAAAGAAACCTTGCAGATTCTCTCCTCTTCTTAAAATTCCAGTGTACACTTATCATACTAAATTCTCTAAAAATTCATGTAATAAATAAGCCTATTTGACTTTAACTCAACATTTACCCAAATGATTTTTCCCCAGAACTTTATTTATTTATTTATTTTTATTTAAATTGAACATCTTTTAATATCCAGCAGAAAAGGATTTTGTGGAACACAATTTGGGATAAACTTGTAGCAGTTTGATATTGTTTATGAATTCCAGAAATAGATCTTGGATTATGTTTGTAAACTGGTCTGCTCCTCTGGGCATATTAGATTATATTGGATTCAGAGGCTTCACTTTTACTTGATTAAATAATGATTAAGTCTTTGATTGGGCCCGGTCAGTAGGAAGTTGAGGGAATCACAGAGAAACTGCACCATAGAGAAGGGAGGTTGGAGTTTTGAGCTGGAGCTCCTGTGTGTGTAAACACACAGGAGAAGAGTACAGAGGAATAGAGACAGCTCCACAGACATGGCAGAGGCCCTGGGAAGAGAGATGAGCCATTCGCCTGATAGTCTACAGCTGACCTTGTGGAGAGACGCAAGCCTGAGCCCAGACAGAATCAAGCCCCAGGGAGAGAGACAAAGCCTAGAGAGCCTGATGGCATACAGCTGATATTGGAAGAAGCTGGGACCACAGAGCCTTAAGAGGAAGAGGAAGGCTGAATGTCGGCAGCCATCTTGCTCCAACACATGGCAACAGATTTTGGTGAGGGAAGTAATTTATGCTTTATGGCCTGATAACTGTAAGCTTCTACCCCAAATAAATATCCTTTATAAAAGCCAACAGATTTCTGGTATTTTGCATCAGCACCCCTTTGGCTGACTGATGCACTTGTCTAGAGAAAATTTACTCACTTTGACAATAATATCAAGCAGATCCTGATCTAAAAAATAAACATATTTTCTGCTACAACTAGGTGTTGAGTATGGGGGCTATGGTTACAATGGAGAGTTACAACGGGTTTTCTTATTACAATGACATTTCACTGAGAACAAAAAATTGTCATTAAGGAAAGGAAACTTTGAAGCAAGAAGCTACTCTGATTTAATATCACTTAGGAAGATCAGAGCAAACACTTTATTGAAATTTGGGTCTATTGTTGAAGATCACCTTTTACTAACGTTTGAAGTATTGAAAATCTTTTCATGTATTAAATTGAATGTTCTCTTAAATTCTATTCATCCTTCAAAACTCAGGTCAGGTGTGACCTTGGAAAGCCTTTCCTGATTCTCCCAGACTGGAGAATCTGCCCTCTGTGTTTCCAAGACGTTCCGTGTATGGGAGCACTTAGCACAAGTATGTAGAAACCACTTGTTACATTACTCTATCTCCTCCACTAGACTGTAAGCTCTTGGAAGAAATGGACTATCAGTTCATCGCTGTCTCCCCAATACCTAATTCAATGACTAGCACATTGCAGGAATTCAATAAATGTTTAACTGAACCATACCAATAATCCTTGTAGCAGTTCCAGAAAAAAGAAAGAAAGAAAGAAAGAAAAAAAACTAAACAGAAATTTAGTTGTCTCTAATACCCCCAAATTGGCAATTATTGTTCAATAAAGCAAAATCACATCATTTATACTCTAAGTATTATTATTGCTTGGAGTTGAGTTCTGCTCCTGGTGTACAAGGGATCTACCCTGGGTGTGATATTTACAAACAAGGTAAGAGATAAATCATAAATAATGTCAGAGGTGATAGGCATACTGAATTAACCCAATCAAATCATATACATAAACCAGTCCTGCAGATTCCAAGATAACACTCAAGAAACCTTATCATAATGCTGGATTTCTTGCCCAAGGACATAAGCCTCTGATTTAAAAACATGACTAGAATTCAAGTCTCCTAACTTCCAGTCCAGTGTTTTTTCTCTGCCAATATACTTCTTAATCCTACGAAAACTAAAACTCTCTGAAGTACTTGATACCAAAGGGGCAGAGACAGAAGAATTAAAAGAAAAGGAATTTAAAACTAGAGGAAAGTAAATATTGTATGTCTCTTTTCCTTGGCAAGTGAGAAAAGTTAGGTGAGTGATAATTTCTCTTAGTAAGTTTAGAGGATTTATTTAGAAAGCAATATGGTATAATTTTCATTCCAAAAGCTGGTTTCCTTGAATTTAGCAAACTGTTTACTTATGAGGCAATAAAGCACAATGACTAAGGCTCTGGAACTAGACTGCCTGGGTTTGAACCTGGGTTTCAACACTTCCTAACTGCATAACCTGGGGCCAGTTTCTTAGCCTATCTGTGCCTCAGTTTCCTCATGTATAAAATGGGAGTGATAATAATAACATCTATCTCATAAAGCTATTGTGAGGATTCAATGAGATGATGTATATAAAAGGCTTAGCACAGTGCCTGGTAATAGTAAGCACTCAATAAATGTTTGCTATTTTTCTTGCAACCATGAGGATGTTATAGTTAGTGCTCAAATGTTCCTAGACTTTATATTGGAGGCATCCCCAAAATTTAGTATAAAGTCAGAAAACTAAATCTTCTGAAATGGAAATAAATATGAGGGATATAGAATGGAAGAAGTCAGCCTTAAATGAAGAGGAGTGCATTAGATTAGAAGTCCAATGATCCAGAGTCTGGGCCTCATTTCACCACTCAGCCTTGAGACCTTGATCAAGTCACTTAAGCTCTCTGAACCTCAGTTTTCTCATCTGTAAAGTGGGGATAATACCTGCCTTGCCTAACTCACAGAGGATCATATAAAAGCTATCAATAATTATATTTCTGAGTTATTTTCAGAAACAGAACCAGGGTTGGGGAGCAGGAGAGAGTAAGTACGCTTCAATGATTGTTCGAGTGAGGAGGACAGGAAGCACTGGATAGGTGTGCTCTAATAGAGAAGCAGGAATGCTTCTTCAGGTTCCAAAACAACCTAGATGAAATGTCCCACAAGATTATCAATTCCCTTTACTCTGATTCTATGCTCAGCAAGCAGCTTCTCGCCATTATTTAGGTTTTCAAGGTACTGTGACACCAAAAAAGGGAGTTTGTTATACAGCAGACAGGGAAATATTCCAGTCGACAGGAAATATTCCAGTCGAATGGATAAATGGCTTTATCCATTAGTGTCTTATAAATTTGTCTGAGAGAATTAATTTTCCACGGTCTGAACAATCCTGTGTGATAAGTCCCCAAACATGTAAAAGCTAAAAATCAGAGCAAAAAAGAGACCCTGGGCCCTTCCTGACACCATCAAATTGATCCTGTGAAATTCAGCTTATGCACACAGTTACATAGTCTCTTTTGATATCAGCTAATAAATGCAACAGTTGCTTCAATTATAAGTTAACTAATAGGGGAGGAAAGGAAGAAACATTTGTTGAGCATCTACAATGCACTAGTCTCTACAGTAAAACTTTCACATACATTATTATCTCATTTCATTCTCACAACAACCCTGAGGCATATAAGTATTATTATCCTCATTTTGTAGATGAGGAAGTGGACATCCAAAGAAAGTTAAGTAATTTGCCCAAGGTCATACACCTATTAAGTTACTAGAGTAGAATTGAACGGAAGTCTGTTACATTCCTAAAGACTTGATCATGCCTTTAGCCAGGGGACGTATCTGAAGTAACCTAGCATAATACTGACACCGAGATTCATCAAATATTATTAGTGTGCCAAAATAATTTATTTTTAAAAGGCATATGAAATTTGATTTCAAAAGCCTTTTTAAAATGCTCTAAGCAGCATATTAAGGTGGGGTTTAATCATTAGCTATGCAAACAAATTCTAAGTAAACAAACCTGCAGTTTCGAAACTCAAATGGTAAAATGAATTTCCTATCCGCTAAAAAAATTTGAAATGCTCCACAACTAAGTCCACTGGATAGATGAGGTTTGAGTACTAAAGTTCCACCATAGCCCTTAAACCCTGCTCAACTTAGCCAACGCATCAGAAACCTTTTGGGGTTCCAGGTGGAAGAAGCAGGCTTGAATTTGCAGAGCATTTGTAACACCCTGGTTTGGGCAGAGCTGGGGAGAGAACCAGAGGCCAGTCACATCTACAGGAAAGCAAAACAGTGTTCAAAGCATTTTCTCCTTCATTTGATCCTTACAGCCACGCACAACCCAGTTAGAAGAGAACTCCGGGCATTAAAGCCTGTGTTGGAGTGGGCCGGCTGGTAACTCCCCTGTCACCAAGTGGCTAGCCCAGACCACTCTGAGACTGACACACAGACTGACAGAGGCACAGGACCATGATCCGCGAGACTTCACTTTGTCCCTTGGCCTTTGTGGGTCATGAGAGGTGCTCGGTGGAAAAAGTTCTACCTCTTATGCGGGCTTTGGACCGTCTGCCAGTGCAGAGGAAAACAGGGGTGCGGCTCAAAACCAAGAATACTCCTGGGAGTGGTGGGGGGTCCCTTCCCGGCCGGGGCCAGGCTTCCGCTGCACACGCGTTGTCCTCACCGCGACCCTGGAGCATAGACCACCTCCCTGAGGTTGGGTCCTGCCTGTCTCTCGTCCACCCAGGGGCGCGGGTCACCTTCCCAGGCCTCCCTCCCTGAGACTTGGAGATCTGGCCCAGTCTCCAGGCTGGGGTGCAGTCCCAGCCCCCCAGGCCCTGGTCAGCCTTGTGCAATAGGGAACAAGTTCCCTTCCCCAAGGCCTGACACCCAGAACCCGGGTCAGCACGGGCGGGCTGGGGCGACCGGGCAGCGAAGTCCCGCGCGCCTGCACGCCGGCTCGCCGGCCCATCGCTCCCGAGGCCGGCACCCGGCCCGAGCGCGCTCCTCACCGGGTCCCAGCGCCTCCATGGCCGCGGCGGGGGCCGCCTCGCCCCTGTCCCCGGTGCCTCCTGCTCCGGGCCCCGCCGCCGCCGCCGCCGCGTAACGCTTGATCTCCGGAATATTGGCGCTGGAGGGGCGCCGCGGAGACGCGGGCGCTGGGCAGGGGGCGGCGGCGGCGAGCGGCCCGGGGACAGGGACCCGGCTCCCGCGGCTCTTCCGGCCTCAGCGACAACAAAAACAATCCCGGCCGCCGCCGCCGCTGCCAGCGGGAGCGGGAGCCAACGCGCGCGCCCGCCGGGCTGGGACGGGGCGCGGGGCGCGCGCGGCCCGGCGCCCCGGCTCGCGGAGGGGATGTGCGCGGCCCCGGTGCGGGGTCCTCCGAGCCCGACTAGGGGCAAGGGGCGGGGTGGGGCGGGGACGGGCGCGCGCCCGGAGGGGGCAGTGCCCCGAGGACGTGACGGGCACGCGCGCGCCCGCCGCACTGCCCGGTCTGCCCAGGGCGGCCATCCGCGCGCAAAAGCTGTGAGGGCGGCTGCGTGCTGTTCCCCCCAGTGCTCCCGGTGTACAGATCCCCGCGAAAGATCTGGATCCTCGTCTCTGCCGATCCACAGACACAATGCTCCGCTTCAGTCCATGGAAACTGTCCTGAGAGTCACATCAGGTACATCCCTGTCCTCCCACCCCAGACCACTTCTTTCGCTCCTGTCAGTTCCCGGGACAGAAAACCTAGGGTCGCCTCAGACTCAGCACGCAGCCTGCTGTCTCCATTTCTTCACCCCACACCACACACCCAGCTGCCTTCTCTCCCTGAGCGGCCTGCGGGAAGCACCAGGGGAATGAGCCCCGATGCACCTCAGGTCAGCAAGTCACCAGTCACCGAGGAAAAGCTCTTGCTTCTCAGGTGGCCTCACCTTAGCAGCCAGGAGCCAAGGGACCTCCTGCTCCCAGGCGGTAGGGCCAGCCCAGCAGGCCCAGCATCCTTGGGGCTCTCAGACTTTTAGTTGGAGAGCATAGGACTACAGGCCAAGAAGCAGTTTTAGTCTGCAGAAGCAAGGAGCCCTCTGTTCATCAGTTGAAAAGGAACAATGTGTGTGTGTGTGTGTGTGTGTGTGTGTGTAGGGAGATATTCACTTTAGTACTTACCACGTGCAGGCATAGAGCCAATTAATTTTTGTAATTGGCCAGGCACTGTATTAGGAGATTCCCATGTCATTTATCTTCACAACCACCTGTAAGGCAGGAATTATTAAGGTAGGTATTTGCATGGATGAGAAAACTGAAGATCAGGGAAGCTAAGTTATGCTTTGCACTATATGACACAACAGTAAAGTATGGAAAAACTGGAGTCCAAAGACCTGGCTGATCCCATCTCTGACTGTCTGTGGAATCAAGACTTTTAATCTAGGGACTAAATTCTAGTCTCCTGGCACTCTACTCCATGTTCTTTCCAAGGTACCTACCATGCTACCTCTCTGATAAAACAGATATTAACGGGAAGTAATAGGGGACAGAAAGTTTGAAGGGGAGGAAGTATCCACTAAATAAACTGACTGGTACACATGTAAGAAGATAAAAAGAACCAACTAGAGGTTAAGTTTTGAGTTAAACCTAAGAGCCACCTTCCTTCTTCTCAACTCCAGACTAAGTTCTCCAACAGTTTAAACAGTGGTGATGGCTTCCAGCCTGGTTGGAGCCTGGCTTCTCCACCCTCACTTACCAACAACTTTCCCCCATATTCTAAATTTGGCACCCTAAGCAGAGACCGTAGCTTGTTCCCTGGACTGAAAATAGTGTTACCATTTAGCCTCAGAAACTGCAATAGTAAATGTCTTTACCCCATAGTTCCCGTTGGGACCTTGATGTCTCATTCCTCAGTCTCTGAGCCTTGTTGTTCTTGACCACTCTAATCATCTTCTACATGCTCATTCTAAAACTCATTCCCACTCAGGCACCCACTGTCCCCTTCCTCAAAACCCTTCCTACTGAGTCCTGTGAAACCAAAGTTCTGTGGTCAATGAACCCCTCTAAACCTCTACCTATTCTGCAAGCCCTCCCTTTACTTCCGGCAGTGGCACAAAGGAAGCCCTGCCCCAGAATACCACTTCCCCTGCAGCTCTCTCTGATGATGGTTGCTCACTCTCCCATGCCCTACACACCTCAAGGACAGGGTGAGGGACCGGTAGGCAATTGGCAATACTTTTGCCCCCACTGCAGATTCCAAACCTTGAATCCTCATGTTAAAACCACTCCTTTTTGCTCTTGCCATCTGGCCAATCCACCACTGTGCCTCCCTTGGTGTTGTAATAAATTCAGCTCCTTGTCTTATGTCTCATCCAGCCTTGGCCCCTAATTCACTGTAAACCCTTGAAGGCATTCAGTATTCATGTTTTGTGTCTCTGTTGCCTAAAACCCTACCTGGCACCAAAGTCTTACTTTGGGATATTATGAAATAGATGAATGAATGAGCAAGTGAGTAACTGAATGCACAAATGGTGGGAGCTAGAAATGATCCAGTGGAGAGTGTGAGGTTTAAAAAAAAAAAATCTGGGTCCAAGTTCCAGCTTCTCCAAAGCACAGACTTTCAAATCAGATAGTCCTGGGTTCAAATCCCAGTTCCACACTGTACTAGCTCTAACTACCTGTCTTCCCCGATTGCTTAAGGGGGGAGTTAAATGATATATGTGCATATTCTTATGTGTCTAGCATAGAGTAAGTGCCCAGTAAGTAGTAGTTCTCTTTCCTTCTCACCTTTCCCTTAGCTAAAAAATACAATATGATGTCACTCTGCTCCCCAGCACACTCACTGTCTTGTGAGAGACAGGGGAGCTCAAGATCTCAGCTCAGTCCAAGAGAGGGAGGCAGAACTGTCAGGGACTGGACATGTTTATACATCCTGTGCCTGAACCACCTGAGGACAGGGACTTGGCTCAGAGAACAGGCTTGGTCAAGATTTATGAATGAAACTGAACTTCTGAAATGTGTTAGTGCTCCTTTGAGGCCAGACCGTACTAGAGAGAGCCTTGCTGGCAGACTTCTGTGCCTGAAGGCAGGGCTCCCACCACCTGTGCTCCTTGTGCCACTTCAACCTTTTTTGGGGCTGCTGGTTTCTGTCAGTGCATTCATTTCCTGGCCTGTCTTCACACCAGCTTTCCACAAAGCCTGGAGCGTAGAAGTCAAGGGGAAGGTTCTTTGCAGTTTACTAATGAGGCCAAGAGCTTTCATTCATCTTTAGCTGGGGAACCCCTTGTTCAAACAAAAATCTTAAGTGGAAGCTAAATTGGAGCTATTCTGGCCAAGCGGGAAGGGACTCACATTGAACACGATTGAACCAGGCCAGGTCACCAAGAGCCAGCATCTGGCTTCCAAATGGAATTTCTGTTCCACCTGCTCCATGTGGCAGCCTTGTTCGTTTGCATTTTTGAGATATAATTCACATACCATAAGATTTGCCATTTTCAATTGTACAATTCAGTGATTTTTAATGTATTTACAAGATTGTGCAACCATCACCACTATCTAATTCGAGAACATTTCATCATTCCAAAAAGAAACCTCATAACTATTAGCAGTCACTCCTCATTCTTTTATCACCCCAACTCTAGGCTACCACTAATCTACTTCTGTCTCTAAGGACTTGCCTATTCTGGACATTTTAAAAAATAAATGGAGTCATACCACATATGGTCTTTTATGACTGGCTCTTTCACCTAGCATACTGTTTTCAAGGTTCATCCATGTTGTAGCATGTATCAGTTTTTCATTTTTATGACTGAATAATATCCCACTGTCTGGATATACCCCATTTTGTTTATCCATTCATCAGTTGGTGGACATGTGGGTTCTTTCCACTTTTTGGCTATTATGAATAATGTTGCTATGAACATTTGTACAAGTTCTTGTGTTTACATAAGTTTTCAATTCTCTTGGGCATGTACCTAGGAATGAAATTACGGTGACATGTGGTAACTGTATATTTAAATTTTTGAGAAACTGCCAAACTGTTTTCCACAGTGGCTGCATCATTTTACATTCACATTAGTAATATATGAGTGTTCCAATTTCTCCACATCTTCACCTACACGTTATTTTCCTTTTTCTTTTTTTAAAAAAGATTTATTTTATTTATTTATCTCCTCTCCCCACCGCCCTCTACCATTGTTTGTGCTCGCTGTTTGCTCTCTTTGTCCATTCGTTGTACGCTTTCTTTGCTTGTCTTCTCTTTAGGAGGCACTGGGAACCGAACCCGGGACCTCCCATGTGGGAGAGAGGCACTCAATCACTTGAGCCATCTCTGCTCCCTGCTTTGTTGTGTCTCTCATTGTATTTCCTCTTTGTGTCTCCTTGTTGCATCATCTTGTTGCTTCAGCTTGCCGGGCCAGCCCATTGCGCCAGCCAATCGGGTCAGCTTGCTTTCTTGCTCATCTTCTCTAGGAGGCACAGGGAACCGAACCCGGGACCTCCCATCTGGTAGGTGGACACCCAAATGCTTCCCTCCTTTTTCTTTATAATAGCCAGCCTAGTGAGTGTAAAGTAGAATTTCACTGTGGTTTTGATATGCATTGTCCTAATAGCTAATGATGTTGACTATCTATTCATGTGCTTATTGGCCATTCATTTATGTTCTTTGGAGAAATGTCTATTCAAATCTTTTGCCCATTTTTAAATTGGGTTATTTGTCTTTTCATTATTGAGCTATAGGAGTTCTTTATATATTCCAATACAAGTCTCTTATCAGATACATGATTTGCAAAATTCTGTGACTTGTCTTAACTTTCTTGATGGTGTCTTTTGAAGCACAAAAGTTTTTAATTTTGATGAAATCCAATTTATTTACCTTTTTCTTTGGTTGCTTATGCTTTTAGTATCCTATCTAAGAAATCATTGTCTAATCCAAAGTCCTAAAGATTTATTCCTATGTTTTCTTCTAAGAGCTGTATATTTTAGCTCTTAAATTTAGATCTTTGATCCATTTTGAGTTAATTTTTGTATATGGTGTGAGGTAGAGATCCAAACTCATTCTTTTGCATGTGATATCCACTTGTCCCAGCACTGTATATTGAAAAGACTATTCTTTCCTCCATTGAGTGGACTTGACACCCTTGCAAAAAATCAATTGAGGGAATGGATGTGTCTCAAATGGCTGAGCTCCCATGTCCACATGGCAGGTCCCAGGTTCAGTTCCCCATGCCTCCTGAAAAAAACAAAAACAAACAACAAGCAAAACAAATGAAAAAACCAACTCAGGGAAGCCTATGTGGCTCAGTGGTTGAGTGCCAGCTTCCCACATATGAGGTCCCGAGTTCAATCCTTGGCCCCCCCAGGTACCACAAACAAACAAACAAAAATCAGTTAAGTGAAGTGGGTGTATCTCAGTGGTTGAGCACCTGCTTTGTATATATGAGGTCCCAGGTTCAATCCCCGGTAACTCCTTAAAAAACAAACAATTGAACATAGATATATAGGTTTGTTTCTGGACTCTTAATTCTATTCCATTGATCTACTATGTCTATCCTTATGCCAGTACCACACTGTTTTATTTACTGTAGCTTTGTAGTAAGTTTTGGGAAGTATGAGTCTTCCAACTTTGTTCTTTTTCAAGATTTTTTTGGTTATTCTGGAGCTCTTGTATTTCTATATTAATTTTAAGATCAACTTATTCATTTCTGCAAAAAAGGTACTTAGCATTTAAAAAAAAATAAACAGTTGTTAATCATTAATTTCTAAATTACATTCCTTAGAAATTCATTCTACTAGGTCTGTCTAAAGACATATTGCACCAAATCTTAAGACAAAGGACACTGAACATTAAGAAAGTAGTCCATTTCCGTCTTTACAATCTAGTGCAGTTATTTTTTTCTGCTAAGGCACTTAGAATTTTGATAAGGATTTTATTGAACCTGTAGACCAATTTGGGGATTATTGCTGTCTTAAAAATGTTAAATCTTCCAATCCATGAACACGAGATATCTTTCCATTTTTTTTAGAGCTTTAATTTCTTTCAACAATATTTTACAGTTTTCAGTGCACAGTCTTGCACTTCTTCAGTTAAATTTATTCATAAATATCTTATTCTTTTTGATGCTATCTTAAATGGAATTGTTTTCTTTATTTCGTTTTCTGATTGTTTATTGCTAGTGTATAAAAATACAACTTATTTTTATATTGCTCTGGTATTCTTCAACCTTGCTGAATGCATTTATTAGCTCTAATAGGTTTTTTTTTTGTGTGTGTGTGTGCATTCTTTAGGATTTTCTCTACATATGATCATGTCATCTGCAAATAGAGATAGTTTTACTTTTTCCTTTCCAAACTGGATGCCTTTTATTTCATTTTCTTGCCCTAGCTAGAACCTCCAGTATAATGTCCATTTTACATTTTGCAGACAGTTTCCTACATATTTACGGTCTAAGGCTAGGAATAGAGAGACTGACAACTGTATTTGACTTGAACCATTTCTGTCAATGAAATGGCATAGCTAGCAAGGAGGACAATCAATCAGGCATTGACAAACAAATCTATGAATATATCTATGAATATTAATGCTTTTATGTTCAGCCTATATTTCTTCCACACTTGGACAACTGATATTTCTCTTCCTCAGGATGATGTAAAGGGAATAAATTAGGGAATGAACACTCAAATACCAGTTCTACAGTTCATTAGCCATGTGACTTTGAGTAAGTTACCTCACCTTTCTGAACCTCAGCTTCCTCATCTGTAAAGTGGAGATGATACTACCTGATTTATAGGGTTATTGAGAGGATTTAAAGAGATAATAAATGTAAAGCACCTAACACAGTGCCTGGCACTTAGTAAGGGCTCAAAAAGTACCCAATCTCCTTGTCTTCCTCCCCAGCTCTGAATAAGCCTCTCTTATCTGTAGGTTGGGTAAAATGACTAATCTTAAGAGGCTAATCTTTTCTAATACTCAAAGTGGTACAAAGAAGGAAGGGGTCTTATACAGCAGTGAGGTCCAGGAAGTGGGGCTGTTCAAGAGATGATGAAAATACAGAGTCAGGTGACTTTTGTGGTTTCTTAGAGTCTGATTTAGTGACAAATGTATTGTTCACCTTTTTAAACAAGTATTTTCTGAGTACCCAGCATGTGTCAGACCCTGTACTAGGTAATGGGCATGCAAGGTTCTTGTCCTCAAGTAGTTCACAGTCTTGAGGTGAGACTGACAATAAGAAGAAACCAAACCAAAACCACCAAATAAGATAATTACAAATTGATAGAAGTTGTAGAATAAATATGCAAAATGAGATAGAGTACCTGGGGGAGGAATTTTAGAAAGAGTGGCAAGGGACAGTCTCTCTGATATAATAACATTTGAGCCAAGAACTTGTGGTGATTTTAAAACACGACCAAAAATTCTTTGGCATTTCACCCATCAAGAGGTGGGGTTTGTGTCCCCTCCCCTTGAATATGGTGGATTTGTCCAATAGGGTACTGCAGAAGTGATGCTATGTGATTTCCAAGGCTATGTCATAAAAGGCCATGCAGCTTCCACCTGCTCACTGGGGCACTCTCTCTGGGTGTCCTGAGCTGTCATGTAAGAAGTCTGACTATCCTGAGGCCATTATGCCAGAAAGGCTAAGTGTAGGTGCTCCAGTCGACTATCCTAGCTGGGGCCAGCCTTTCAGTTATCCCTGCCAGACATGTGAGCTAAAAAGCCTCCAGCCATCAGCCATATGTGTCACCCTCAAATATATGAATCTTGACAGCTGAGGCCCCAGACATTGCAGAGCAGAAACAAACCATTCCTGCTATTCTTTGAATTTCTGATCCACAAAATCCATGATCATAACAAAATGGCTGTTCTTTTATGCTATTAACTATTGGGTGATTTGATATCCAGCAATAGATAACTCTAACAGTAACAGACAAGTTTGTTTTCCTTTCCTTTCCTGATTCTGGGTTTCTCTCTTGCAAATATAAATGAGTGAAAACATCACCTCAAGCTTGTAAACAGAGGAAAAGGAGAATAATATAGAGAAAGTAGAGCTGGAAGATATGGGAAATGTGGAGAAGAGGTGAGGAGGAAGAGAAGGAAAAGAAGAAGAGGTTAATGGGTATAGAGTTGCTGTTTGGGGTGATGGAAAAGTTTTAGTAGTGAATGGTGGTGATGGTAGCAAAACACTGT
>JAQZBX010070471.1:0-15415 GCA_029593785.1 Cabassous unicinctus
GAGAGAGAGAGAGAGAGAGAGAGAGAGAGAGAGAGAGAGAGAGAGAGAGAGAGAGAGAAGAATGTGAACATCAAAGGAACCATTTCATTTATTTTCTGCTGGGATTAAAAATAAAAATGGGAATAGCTACGATAAAAGTCACTTGATTAAAATGGACCCACCGTAGCTGAAGTGTTGGCAGGAAGCCTGAAGGCGTTTTAACCTGCCTTCCATCCATACCTCTGCCCCCACCCCTCAGCCCGCCCTGAGAAACTTCCAGGCACGGACTACAGAAGTCATGTGGTAGAGTTCATGTTTATCTGCTTTCGAGGAACTGAGAGGAAGGTGTGGTTGGGGTGCAGAGAGGAGAGCATGGGATACGAGTAGAGGAAAGGAGCCTGGAGAGGGATTCTGAGGCCAAACAATACAAGGCCTGACTCCAGGCCACTCTTCTCAACCAAGGTACACCTATCACCAAGGGGGTCTTTGTTTTTCTTAGGTATAAACAAATTAGACATTTGGTGCTAGGCAAAGTCAGGGTGATGGTCTCATGGGTCCCTTTCAATACACTTTGAACTTGGTGTATTTTATGTTATGTGAATTTTACCTCAATAGAGGAGTATGGAAAAAATATGCCAAATGTATGCTATGGACCATAGTACATGGTAATAGTTTGATATTATCTCATAATCTGTGATCTGGTATGTTGGTGGAGGGGTATTGTATGGGAATTCCACACATGTGCATGATTGTTTTGTAAGTTCACAACTTTTGTAGTAAAAATATATTAAAAAGTAAATAAAAAATTAAATATAAAAAAATAAAAAAAAAAAAACAAGACAAACACTTTGAGATTTCCTTTATCTTGCACTCCCCCCCTTTAAATTTAAACCCATGGAAAGGCCTTTTTATTTCTAAAAGTGTAGAGGGATGGTTTCATATTACTCTTGTGAAAGAAGAGAGGTCTAAATAAGTGACAATGGATATAAAGCAGTGGTTTTCAGAAAAGTTTCAACCAGCATCATAATCCACATTTGAATAATCTCATATATCTAGCCTCGTGCTCCCCTTGTCTCTCATAAGTTTTGCTTTTTAATATCCCGTTTAAATCACTTTGAACTTCGAAGTGGAAGAAATTTATGATTAAGACCACGTTTGTTTTGAAGTCAATACTTGCAGTGTTTCCAATATGCTTGAATGGTTATGTGACATTACTATAACCAGTTTTCTGATGCAGATGGCATTTCCTCAAATGCCAACAATGAAATACTATTCTAAGTGCAAATTTTTTCCTTCCCATGTTTCCATTAATTATCCAATTTCATTAACAATTGGAATTATTAAACTGACCTCTACCGACATCTGCTGGACAAAACCGGTTTTTCATTATATTACTAACTCAATAATGCTCAGGTTTTACTAATTAGATGGTTACTATTGATTGGTTGGGGAAATAAAGCTTTACTAAACACAATAGAAAATAGAACCAAGCTAAAAACATGATCACTAACTAGTATTAATAAGTCTAAAGAAAAGTTTCTAATTCCATTTCTTTAAGTGGTCAAACCATATTCCAGTTTGGTGATTTAATATCCATTTTCTGAGTGCCCTCTCTGGGTTAGACATTGTGTGGTAGTACATGGCTTCTTGCGAGGAGCCAAGGGCTTGGTGGGAAAGATGTATATCTAAACATTATTTCATAAAATATTCTTCCCAGGGTGCCAAACTCACTGTTTCAAGAACAACATTGTGGAGTGAATAAACCAGAGTAGGGTTGTTTATTCAATATGCAATACAGACATAGTGCTTTGGGCCTACGAATTTTCCGTGGACCTACGTGTGTGTGTGTGTGTGTGTGTGTGTGTGTGTGTGTGTATTCTAAAACACAAGAAAACAGCAAATTGAAATAATTGCATTTTAAATTAACTGTCTACAGAAAATATAGTGCTAACCCCACTCATTTTTAAATTTAGTATTCACGAAAATGCTATTACCTTTGAACACAAGTTTTAGGCTAGAGTTTTAACTTTGTTAAAAGCAAAATTATAAAATTCTATTAAAAATCTATACAATTTTTACAGAAAAAAATTACGGTGAAATGTGCATGCATTTGAATGTATTTGAGATGATGTGGGGAGAATTTATGATGATTATTTAATGGCCGTGTAGTTGAGCTAAGAATGAAGCCACACCAAGAAGGGATTGGGATGTGTACACTCAAAAGGTGTTCCCAGGCAAGGAGTGGGGAAAGCATAAGCAAAGGCACAAGTATGATTAATTAAATGGGGTTGGGGAAAAGGGATGAGGATCCCAGACCTGGTTCTTCAAACTTGAATGTGGAGGGCTTGTTAAAGCAGATTGCTGGGTCCCACCCCCCAGAGTTTCTCACTTAGTAGGGATGGGTTGGGCCCTAGAATTTACATTTCTAACAAGTTTCAGGTAATGCTAATTAGTGTAGCTGGTCCAGCTACTACACTTTGAGAACCAGTGGTCTGAGGTAACGGTCACTTTTTCTGGCTTGAGCACCTGGGCAGTTGGTAACACAATTAACTGAATTAGGGACTTCAGGTGAAGATGCAACTTTGGTGGACGAGAGGTAGAAAAGATGATAAAGATGGCTTTCTTAAGCAAACAGAAGGAAAGATCCTCAAAGCCAGTACCTCAGAGAATCTTTTCATGTATTTTAATAAAATGTAAAAACAACTCAATTTTTAATGGGCATGTGAGAACTTGTAAGACATAATGTAAAATATCATGCATTTACTATTATAACTGATAGAAAGTGCATTGGGTTTGTGAGTCATTTAAAATTGGATCAATTCCAAGTACAGAATGAATACCCAGGGAATATGCTTATGTGAATAGTAGTATAAGGATATTAAAGACCACATACAGTTGTATCAGGCTTTCAATTTCAGTAGTGGAGGTCTAATGGGTGTTTCATATTTCTAATGAAGTTCCTAAGATTTCTAGATAAGTCTTTTCTTAAGCATTGAATTGTCCCTGAATAAATGACCTCTGAGCCACTACAAAACCACACTACTTTATAAAATTCTCATTTAGGAAACATGGCAAATGACAAATGATGGCAAATAAGGGAAAATGACACTTGTGGTGTACATTACCACTCATAACATTTTAAGAAAAAAAGCTTTGAGAAAAGAAATGTGATTGATTTACTTTTGTGTTTAACATTTTTGAAGAGTTGAATGGCTAGTATCGGCTCCAAATAAATTCTAAACAAAGGGTAGAAGGATCTTTTTTTTTTTTTTTTTTCCGGGACAAGCCTTGATTTCAGATGACTCAAATAAATTCTTTAGTGCAGGTATTTACCCTATGTTTTAGTTACCTTGGCTGCTCAAAGCCGATACCATGAGATGGGTTGGATTTAGACAATGAGAATTTATTGGCCATGAGGATGTCCAAATCAAGGTCACATCAAGGTGATGCTTTCGTCCTGAAGACCAGCTGCCTGCAAGGCACATGGTGATGTCTTCTGGTCTCTCCCTTACTCTTCCAGGTTTCGTTGCTTTCAGCTTCTTGCTTCTGTGGCTTTCTCTCTGTCTGAATTTCATTCTCTTATAAAGGGCTCCAGTAAAAGGATTAAATCCCACCCTGGGCCATGCCTTAACTGAAGTAACCTCATCAAAACGTCTTACTTACAATAGGTTTACACCACAGGAACGGATTGGCTTTAAGAACATGATTTTCTGGGGTCCATACAGTTCCAAACAACAATACACTATGATTCTCATATTACCAGAAGCTTATGACTTGTGTTGAAACAAGTCCAAATCTTTTGTCAATTTTCCCCCTAAAATTATAAGCACATATCTGTTCCAAGTCCTTTCTTTCCCTTGTTACAATCATCACCCCAGAAAATTGTCTCCCTCAAAACTGCACCCTTTGTCTTGACATTGTATGGAAATGCTTCACATCAGAAGTCAGACTCCAGCCATTCCAGCTCTTTCATGCTCTTTCTACTACTGTATGTGCTCTTTGATTTCACACAGATCAATTCTTTCAACCCATCAACCAACTCCTGACCTTCCTTCCTTCTTCTCTACCTAGTTGCAATTCCATGATGCCTTATCCAATACAATTGTACTGAAAGTGTGGCCAGCAGCATAGGTAACATCTGGTAGCTTATTAGAAGTGTAGAATTTCGGGTACTGCCATGACCTACATT
Source organism: Cabassous unicinctus (assembly GCA_029593785.1). Lineage (NCBI taxonomy): Eukaryota > Metazoa > Chordata > Mammalia > Cingulata > Chlamyphoridae > Cabassous > Cabassous unicinctus. The sequence continues at coordinate 4,169 of JAQZBX010070471.1, forward strand.
TTAGAATTAAAAAAACAAACAAACCTCTGGGTGATTTGTATGCACATTGATGGTTGAGAAGCCCTGACTCAATGTTTCTTTAACATATTACCTTGCTTTCTTACACATCTTCTCCCTTTACTTACTCACCAAAAGTCAGTCCTGTTGTGGTGCCATAACTGATTCTCTTCTCCTTCACATAAGTTCAGTGGGGCTGAACAAGATTTTTACTTTTCCTTAGTTGACTCCCTCTGTATTCCCTTCAGTGATTCTTTCAAATCTTTGCTATTTCCTACACAAAATGCTTTCTCTCATTCAACAGTTATTCAATAAATATTTATGGCAGGTGCTGCTTCAACAGACAACTTCATCTTTCACAATAACTTTGGTGATATCCTAGACATAATCTCTCTCGCCTACATATATATATATATATATATATATACACACATATATTTTAAAGATTTACTTTTTCTACTTATCCACCCCCCACCCCCCTTGCTGCTTGCAGTCACTGCTCATCTTCTTTTTAGGAGGGTCCAGGAACCGAACCCAGGACCTCCTACATGGCAGGCAGAAGCCGAATCACTTTGCGCCACATCCGCTTCCCTCTCCTACATATTAATATAACCAGGCCCTTCCATTTTTATCTCCTAAATATTTCTCAAGTGTATCCTATGCTCTTCACTTCTAGTTTAGGTCTTTGTTTTAGTTTGCCAAAGGGTTGCCAGTGCAAAGTACCAGAAATGTGTTGGCTTTTATAAAGGGGATTTGTATGGGGCAAAAGCTTACACTTTCAAAGCTGTGAAATATCCAAATTAAGGCACCATCAGAGGTGCTTTCTCACCAATGTCAGCTGCTGTTGATCGTGTTGTTCGGTCATGTGGCAAATGAAGATGGCCGCTGATCTCTGCCTTCCTCTCGAGGTTCATGTCTCTCAGAGCCTATCTCCCAGAGCTCAGCTGTGAGCAACCACAGCTCATCTCTTTCCGGGCCTCCTCTATCAGTCTCGGCTGCTCTGCTTTCGTCCTGAGTTCAGCTGCAAGCCATCAGGCGTATGGCTCATCTTTCCCTGGGCCTCAGCAGCTTGAGCCTATGGAGTGGGGAAGGGACTGCTCAGCTGTGGGCAAAACTGGAGTCCTTTCTCTCACATGGCAGGATCAAATATGGCAGCTCCCTTTTCCTGTGTGTCCGTGTCTCTGTTTTTATCAGACCCAGCAAGAAGGCATGAGTCATGCCTCACTGACATAGTCCAGTCAAAAGGGTGTCACATCCACAGTAATGGATTAGTTTCTTTTTGGGATTCACAAAAGATCTTCAAACTGTCAGTTGTTACCATCTTTTGAGTGGAATCTTGCAACTCTATCTCTAGTGTTCCCCTTAACACAGCTGCCCAAGTGAGCTACCTAAAATTTAAATCTGATCATGCTGGTTTCTCCTTAAAACCCTTAAATGGATTGACTTCCCATCTTTTACTGGTTAAGCCTAAAATCCTTATGGCCAGGCTGCTGCTTACCTTTCCAGTCTCTGCTCTTGCCACTTCCTGCCTATACCACCTTATTCATTCGTCAATGAGAAAGTGCTTGTTGTCTTCTGTTGTTCCATGCTTTTGTTATTTTAAATGTCATTCATTCCACCTGGAAAGCCATCTTCCCCATTTCTTGGCCTTGCTAATTGCTATTTCCATTTTTGGCTTTGAGATTCATCATTTGTTTTAAAAAAAACTTTCTCCCTAATATGTAGGTCCCTCTTACCTACATACGGGGTGAAGTGAAGCCTTTGCATGTTGCTAACTCTATCTTTAGCAACATCACATTGAAGCTACTTGTTTATATTTATCTCCACTTCCAAACAATAAATCTTTTGCGAGCAGAATCATTTTATCTTCCCATTCCTAAGTAGATGCTGTCATACTTAGCATATTCTAGCAGCACAATCAATATTGTTTAGATTGAAGTTCTTCAAGTTAATTGCCACAAAGGTCATGAACCGATTACTAAAGTACTAATGACTAATAATAGGTTGATGAACTATCTCTTGTAAAATATTTGCATTTTAACAGAGGATACCTAGAGGAAATGGGTTTAACCTAAATCCATTAACAGTGCTAATACTGAGAATTTTTGAGAATTTGGCCAGCTGGAAGTAATTTAGGGGGCAAGTGACTTATTGTCCTCAAATTTCCTTTCAATAAGCTCATCATCAAGGTGGTCCAAATGAAAGGACACTGCTTCTGAACTGGCTGAGCAGCTTTTAAAGTGCCTCCTCTATGCAACAGTACTAAAACTCCAATATCTCAAAAAATTTAGACAAAAACCACAGTTTCCGTGAAAGACCTGGGCATACCTGAAATTTATGGAACAAGGGAAAGAGTATTTGGGGGATGTATTAGTTAGGGTTCTCCAGGGATACGGAAATGACAGGATATATATACACACATATGTAGATATTATGAGATTTATTATAGGAATTGGCTCACAAGACCGCAGGGATTGGCAAGTACAAATTCTACAGGGCAGGTCACAAGTTGGGAACACTGATGACAGTTTCAATGAATTTCCCAGAAGAAGCTGATTGGCTGAAGTAGAGAGAAATTCTTTCTGATGGCTGAAACCATAAGGTCTCCCTTTAAGGCCTTCAGCTGATTGGATGAGACTTTTCTCATTGCTGGAGGCAATCTCCTTTAATAATGGTCTATGTCATCAGTCATAGATGCAATTAACTAATGATTTAAATCCATGAAATATCCTCATAATCAGGTCAGTGCTTGCTTGACCCAACAACTGGACACCATAACCTAGTCAAGCTGACACATGATCTTAACCATCACAGGGGATTAACAGGAATATAGAATATATTTCTTTATAACTGCTTGTCTAATCACCTGTAATCTTTACCAGACAGTAAGTTGTCAGAGTTGGGATGTCTATCTTATACACCACAGAATCTCCAGCGAGGCACCTTCCACATAAACATACATGTTTAATGAATTTCAGAGATAAAATGGTTTTAAAGCATCATTACATAACAGGGCATACCTGCAGCACTTAAGCTGACAGTACCTGCAGTTTAGATTTCACGTGAGGGGATGCATGTTTAATTCCTGAATGCTGAATCCTGAGAAAACAATCAATATTAAACATCAGCTTTCACAGTGAGCTACATCAGTATTTTTTGGGTTACAAATGCCTTTCTTAATACTCTAGCTTCATTAGAGAAATTAGGCAACTGTGACACTATTTTATAAACTGATTTATCAAGACTCCTGCCTTTCCCTGCATAGTGACTAAATGCCTCACAAATGCTTTTTCTCTAGCACTTATTTGCAGAGTGATAGAACATTAGCCACAGATTTAATGTTACCATGGTTGTAATTTGCATGTGGATGAAAAGTTAGCAAAATATAGAAATGTGTGAAATTAAACTGGTTGACTTTGACAGCAGTCCTGCTAAGATCCATTTCTCTAGCCTCATTATTTTACCTCTTGGCTTATTGTGTTTGCCGTTTTCTCCCATTACTTACGAAATTGTCAAATAAGTCCCCGAGGATGCACTAGAATAGGCTTCTGGAAAAGAGTGTTTGGACAGTTTACATAATGGGACCAGTGAAGCCAATATGTTCTCCATTGTAAAAAAGCCAATGTTCTTTCCCTTTATTGACCCATGGCTTGAGAAGGAAGACGACAAGTTTGGATGGGAACAGAATGAGAAAGCAAATTACCATAGGACTGACTTGTATGTGTTTCTCAGTTTAAGTGAGGCTTATAAGAATAGAGAATGCATGAGACTTTTAATGACACAGACTCCACAGTGAGAACTATCTTGGGAAAGTAAAATGACATGAAAATTATTCTCTTTTATTCAGAGACTATGAGAAGGAGAGAGGCAAAGGTCTTCTCTAATGTGAAGTTAGGATAAAAAAAGTCAAACTACTATGGGAAAGTCACAAGAGACGAATTATTGCTCCAAAGTTTGTTTCTTCATGAGATTAGAACTGTGGTGGAATCTAATGTGTTTGTCATTATTTTTCTTCTGGTAAAAAGATGAGTCAGGGAACAGTAGGGAACAGTGCTAGGTGGACCTACCAATTGAAATGTGGTCTTGTGAAGTTATTGGAATGCTCTAAGCATCACTCTGGAGTCTCTGGATGACCTCGGCAAGGCATCTGTCTTCCATGCCTCACTGCCTGCATCTAAAGACAGGATACCACCATGCAGCTGCGACTCTACTTCATTCAAAGAAGTGAAATAAAAATAACCAGGGAAGTGGGTGTAGCTCAGTGGATAGAGCCCCCGTTTACCATATGGGAGGCCCGGGTTCCCATCCCGAGGCCTCCTTGTGAGGGCGCGCCGGCCTGAGCGGTGCAGTGGGCTGATGCAGCAACTTCAGGGCAGGAGGCGGGTGTGGCGCAATGGATAGAGCACCCGTTTACCATATGAGAGGCCCCGGGTTCGCTTCCCGGTGCCTCCTTGTGAGGGCAGGCCGGCTCGCGCGGCGCAGTGGGCTGATGCGGCAATACCTCACAGCAAGGGGGAGATAAGCAGACACAGAGAAGACACGCAGCGAATGGACACAGCAACACAAGTGGCAAGGGGGGGATAAATAAATAAAATAAATCTTAAAAAAAAAAAAATAACCATGCATTTATCCTTAGTATTATGAGTCATTCAAACAATAGACTAGAAGTATGAAGGTCATTGTAATCACATGTACCAGAGGTCAAAATGTAACTTAAAGATAAAAACTAGTATTTTATAATTTAGCAAATCTTTGTTGTGCTAAGTGACACCAAGCAGCTGTGTCATGAAAAGAAGTGGTTCAAAGTCATCCCAGGTGATTCAGCAGAACTCCTTTCCAGCCTCTACATATACATTTTATAATTATGCCTCATTTAATCCCCTCTATTCAAAGTTCCTTCAGAAGTGGCCAGCAGGGAAATCAATTTCTAGAATTAGGCCTTCAGTTATTAATCAGAGGGTGGATTCTGACATGTCTGAGACCGTTAATACACTGTTCTGCTTGAAGCCTAGTAGAGTCCTCTTAATACTATAACAATCAGATTTAAAATTATTTTCCCTTAATAACTCACTATTTTCAGAGAGTTCTGAAAAATTCTTTTGACCCAACAACGAAGAAAAAGTTGGGAACAATCTCTAGGAAATAAAGTGCATGGAGAAAAACAGGAGAGTAATATGAGGCATCATTTAGAACTGAAGGAAATAATTTTAAGTTAAACTGAAATAAACAAAATGCACATGTCAATATATGGTGTTGATAAAATTTTATTGAGAACCAGTAAGTCAAATCCTTTACAGAACACAGAAATACATATGATCCCAACCCTTCCCAATAATTAATAAAACATTGGGGTGGGGTTCCAGAATATCCCAAACATATTCTATCTGTAGGAGAGAAACAGCTCTTCTACAGCTCAACAATTCTAATAATACAAAAAATGGAGATCTCTGGCCTGTTTAGGGGAAGCAGAAATGGAATGAGAATGCACTATGAGTAATAAAGGACCACGGATGAGTTCTAGCAGCCAAATGAGTAGATGACTAAATGTTCACGTTTCACATTTTGCATTTCAGAATTAGCTAGTAGAAGGCAGGGCATTGTAAGATCAGACAACAATTTGCTTGAGGACATAGGAGTAGAGTATATCTCTCAATTCAGTTATTTAGGGAAGTGGTAATAAGGAGAGAAAATAGCCTTGTATCCACTTTTATCTAGAAGTCCACCTACCATGAAGGCTTTTGATGTCGAATAATCTGAACTGACATCAAAGATGAAAAAGGAGCCAAATGACTCTAAGAATTAAAGAGTGACATCTCAGATGAGACTAAAGCCCAATGGGATGTATGGAAGTGGTCATGATAATTCCCTTTCACATGATGAAAAGTTAACTATTGCAATTTTTCATCACTATAGGAACAGAAACATATGACAGGATAAATGAACACTGCTTGGCAAAGCTTTTAGTTTTACTACCTAGTCTTTGCGTGGAGATAAGAGATGCTATTGAGTTTTCTGGGTAGCAATGTTTGGGAAAGATTTTTTTTTTTTTTTTTACCAAAAAGAAAATAGATGAGGGAAAAATGTAACTCTGAAATAGAAATGAAACAAAGATGTTTCTTTTTAAAAATGAGAAAGTGAGTGTAAAAACTTCTTTCTGTCTCTACCATGGTATTAGAGTATTAATCTTTGCTTTGTAGCCTCTGCCCGAGTTTAAAATCCTCTCAAAACTTTCTTTACTTCCAAGCATAAACAAAACAAACAATGGCACAAAGATAAAAAACTGACTGTTTTATTAACAGTTGTAAAAAGCTGAAGAAAAAAACAAAAGAAAAATAAACTTGAATTGTGTTTGTCTTGATGAATTCATTGAGTGACAGTATGCTAAACTGCAATCCAGATATTAACAAGAATCTCATTCAAACTATAACTTTTCCTTGCCTGGAAGTCTTCTTTGGGTAAATTAATCGAGATACTTAGAGAAGCACTGTGATCAAGTCTCCTCTGCTTATGAGAAAGGTGTGTTTCATTCTTTTTCCTTTAGTTAGTGATAGTAAGACATTTAACTAAACCAAATAGGCTTTATTTTTTCAAGTTGGACACCCAGCCAAAAGCAAATTAGCTTTGTTGTGTCCACTACTTCTGTTTCTTACTGTGAATGCCAACACGGTTGATCTGAAACTTTCACAAGACACAGCTTGCACAAAGCTTACCAGCAGCACTTCAGAAATCTGAGAGACACAAGGTAATACCCAACCTGCACAAGTCACAGAAGGAGCAAGCTAATCTTAAGAATTGAGCAGTAGGCTGTTTTTCAGAGCCTACTGTCAGTAGCCTTTAAAAGTTCAGACAATTTCTAATATTAGCAATTTTGGTGCTAAATGGAAAATAATAAGCGATTGTTACCCATAGGAACCAGCATATATGCAGTGGGGATTTGGTTCAAAGTTCCAATAAAAATAGCATGTTTTTGTGACCAAGAGGCTGTGAAAACAGGCACATGTAAAATTCTCAAACCCTGTTTTTTTAAAGCCCCCAAATGTTCCCAAATCAGTCAAAACATATAAAAGAAATGAAACAAACCTGGCAAAGGCAGCAATGAGGGAGGAGGAAAAGGAGCTGATGAGTCAAAACATTTTACAGAATTCAAAATACCAGGGATTTTTTGTTTACCGTATAAATACCTGATTCTGAGGTCTCAGAAATTGATGCATTGTTAAGCCTAGGATATGAAGAGATACAGGATCTATTTGTTCTAAACATGGCCATTGGATAATACCTCCTACATAAACAGCATTTTTATCAAAAGCTTTAGTGTTCTTGTTCACGTTATTGGCTATACAGCATTCTTCCCTGATTTTTTAAAAGGAAGAGTAGGGTACTATTTATTTTATGAAAAGACCAACATGTAGATAAAATGATAGGAAGAAAAATATCTCATGGCTTTTACCAAACAGCCAGCACTAAAGCATAGTCATTGGAAAGTAAGTAAAACATATATCAAAGTTTAGAAGGTCAGTTGCACAGAGTGGGCTTAAATCCTAGTCATGACATATTGAGACAGAAAACCCACTTCCTGATCTTATACAAGTACAAAAGAACAAACAAATTTAAATAGTTCCAAAATACATTACATCTACATTATTTTTGAGAAAACAAACTGTTTTTGTTAGCTTACTTTGAACCAAGCTTCAAATGAGAATTTTCAAAATGATCATCACATTTTAGAAGTTTTTAATTAAAATGTTGGCTTCTGGAGCCTGGATGCTTTATTGACCCCCAACAAAAAGGGACAAATTTGAAAGTATGTTTATCTCTAGTCTAAATAGGCATTGTGAATTGAAGAATGGAGGTTTGTTCCCTAGCCCAGTTTGTAACTTTTGCAATTTTTCTCTTGGAAGCATATAGTTATATTTTTGTCCCCTTTCATAATGAACTACCTAGAGAAAAGCAAAGTCTTAAAACTGTCTGCTGTCCTGTTGGGAGAAAAATATTAAATATAAAAAGCAGAGGATAATATCCAACAATAGTCATATATATTTTTTTAGCTACATTAAATTTCTTTTTAAATTCTTAGAAGAGTAACAGACTGTCATATTGACAAGTTTAAGTAAGATTTCTTCTGAGTTCTGAAATATATATATATGCCCTCAAAATACTGTACATATTGCCACCCTCCCTTTAGGACTAAAACACCTGAAGTAAACAGATTTCCTTGGATACCTTGAAATAAAAATAATTGTTAAAAAGAACCAAACTAAAGTTGAACTGGGAAAAAATCAACTAACTCAAGCACACAGTTTGACTCTAAATTTTGATGAAAAGCAATGAAAGTATTTAGTCCAGGTGTGAATATGCAGAGAGGGTCATGCAGTGAGTTGCAGGGGTCCTGCTTCCCTTTTATAGTTCAAATGCTGGGAACTTGGCTTTCGGGGGGACTAGCAGGTCAGCCAGGAAATATATTGTTCCAGCCATTCCTGAAGAAAGTGAAAAAGACACATCATATTATTATATCAAATTTCATAGATGGTTCCATTTTTTTCAGCATCAACATCATGATATTAATGGCAATGATATAAAAGAAGTGGAAGTCTATCTACTTTTTCATAGGTTGCAGTTCAACATCAGAGGAAATCACTAGTGAGGTGCTTAGCCTCTTATCTAGGAGGCAGATAGCTGGCAGAGTGGAGCCAAACAAGTTCAAGTTATGACCTTGTCATGTGACCGTAGACGAGCTGCTTCACCATGGATCACTTACCTCTCTGAGCCGCAGTACGTGTCATCTGTGAAAGGAGCATCGTAATGCCTATACGCTTCTGCAGAGGTGATTTATGATGGCATCTGCACAATGCCCACCATATGCCTGGTGCCATAGATGGTAGTCACCGTTAAACTACTAGTATTAGGTCTGTGGTAGTACATATGTTACTTAATTTTTATCATTGACTTACTATATTAGGAGTGTTAAAAGTGGCTATAAAATTAACGTGCTTCTAAAATGCAAATACAAATATATTAAGTACCAAGCAGAGAAGCAGATACAAACATTATAAGGCAAATAAGTAATGTGGGAAGGATACCTTCAAAGAGGGAGAAGGGGGTGTCTGGTGTTCTGCATCCATGTTCTCCATAGTTTAAACACCACTCAGCAAACTGAAAATAAGGGCAAGTTAAAATACTGCAGCATTCCAGAGATCCCCAAAAGTTTGTAGAGATTGTCTTTAAGAATTACTCTGAAAAAGCTATCTTCAAGTCAGAGAAAAGGGATTAATGCAAAGAAATGGAGGGGGTCAAAGGGAGTATGCAGCCTGGGAGGAATTTAATGAGCTGGTCTGAGCCATATATCTCCACGGTTATCAATGAAGAAAAAAAGGAACAAAAGAACTCTACATCTTTCTCCCTGCCCCCCACCCCCCCACCCCCAATGCTGATGGGTAGAATTATGTCCTTTTTAAAACAATCTAATTCAATTGAATGGCTTTGAAGGCCTTTTCTTAAATAATTGTGTATGTTATCTATAGACTTGTGGTTTAAAAATAAATTAATTAAACCAGATTAAATAAAGTCCTTTCTATGACCTGCTGGAAAGGGATAATTTTTGGCAGTTCTGAATCCTACCTTACAAGCCCTGTACAGATATTTCATGTCCTGGGTGAGGTTGTACAATGTCAAGAAGGCGTAGGCATTCCCTGCAGCGCCGTGGCACAGCCCATATCCTTTCTTCAGTAACCCATATTGCCAGATCACTTCAGCACACTCATAGGCATCACTGAGATACTGTTCCTCTTTGAACACCTGACAGTGTATGTATAATAAAACATCCAGTTTTATTATAAGGGATATAAAAGAAAGTTCTACTGACATTCCTTCCTAAAAGGTAGGGAAAGGGGGTGGGGAAAGGGGTAAAGAGAGGGAAGTAGCTTGGCAAAAGGGTGATAGAGAGATGTATTAAATGGTGGTGTCAAATCACTAAAATTCATTAGCTTAGGTTTTTTTTTTAAAAAAAAATAATGGGCATGACCTTGTCTTTATAGTCTAAGTTTTATGTGTCTATATATGTGAGTGTTCATGATGAAATGGCACTATTTAACTTGCAACTTATCATCTGTCTCTTTCCAAAAGAGAACATATGCTATCTTCTTTGGTAACAATGATGCCTTTCAATATTAAGAAGTTGTTTCTTTATACACTGGAAAAGAAGTTGAATTGATTAATATGCAAAATGGTTGCAAAACACCACTTTGTTAGAAAAATTGAGATACACTTTTATGATCTTTTGCTACCTCCTAAATCTTGATCAAAAACTTGAGAAATACTCTATCTTGAATAGACTTTTTTTGTATTTGTATTTTATTTGAGTAGACATTTTTTAATATCTCATTGCAAATAAAGTGCCCTTAAAAGTAGAATAGCAGCTCTTGTGATTAATGGGGTTGAGGATATGACCAAAGTGAATAGCTAGCTGCTTCCTTATTATCATTATTTTTTTTAAGTTTCCCCATTATATCCAATTTTCAGAAATGTAGAAGTTGATATACTGAAAGATTATTAAGGCTATGAGATGCTAGCACCTTTTTAAGTCTATACTATAATTTGCAGATCTGGCACCAAGGGGCATTAGATAGCTTGGTTTATTTCTTTCCACTTTTAATTGATACTTACAAATGTATCTTAAAGCTCTTCCACTGATGCCATAGTCTTGGCTACTCTACCTGTCACTAACACAGTTCCTACTCCATGAAGTAATCTCTGCTTATGGCATAGACAGATCCTGGGAGAATGAACAATCAGCAAAGTAATCTTGGGTTCAATAAGTGGTTTATTACTCTTTTAAGTATTATGCATAAGAACAGATTTATATTATAAAATGTTATGTTAAATTTTCCAATTTATTTTTAAAACAGGAAAATACACAGTACCTTATAGGCCTGGGTGAGCATGTAGATTACTCCAGGGGCACCATGACACCAATGGACAAGCAGATCTCTAGTATCGTCCACACATGGAGGGTAATTGCCGGAAGGGAATTTCAGCTGGCAGACATAGTCTACACTGGGCTTGACCAAACCATGCATCTTCACTTGGCTCACTTGTAGGCTGGGCTAAAAATGAGAAAGGGAACTATTAGTTCTGCTGAGGCAAACAGACCTTCTTAGGCCCGAGGGATTAGTTTTGAACAAGAAAGCATGAACAAAAAGAATTGGAAGTCATTAAGGGGTTTTGGATTCCATTCTTTTTTTTTTTTTTTTTGGT
>JAQZBX010070472.1:0-15416 GCA_029593785.1 Cabassous unicinctus
GCAAGAGCATCTTAACCATGGCAATGGACTGCCTGCCAGCACCTGCTTTCTTACCCAGTTCCCTGAGCTCACTCACAGCTTAATTTTACAAAACATATCTGGGTCTCCATTTATGTTAAAATGGCCCAGAGTGTGTGCCAGGAGTATTGTGTCACCATTGCTGGCACATTTGTCTCTTCTGTCTAATGTCTGTCATTACACAATGCACTCTAAAAAGCTAATTTCCAACCCTGAAAATATACCCTTACTACAGAAGTCATTACATTAGCATAACAAGCACTAAGTTCCAAGGTGGTAATTTGGTTATAGATCTGAAATCCTTCCTGTTCCATCAGATCAGTGTCGAGGTATGATGTTACCCTGCAGTACTTAAGGTCAGTGGCTCCCCTGCATGTGGAATGTACTGCTGGGGTGAACAGTTTGTTCTTGGGCATATCACGTGAGGTGAAACTTTCAAATTTCACCTGCCTGATTTGGGACATTGCTTAAAGAATCAAGATACCACTATCTTTTCTTCCCCTTTCTGTATATTCGTCTACAGTCCACCCTTCTCACTCTCCTTGACCACCATGAAAATATGTTTTAAAACGTATTCCTTCCACAGGTATGTCATTGCACATGGACAAACATCAGGGCTTCTCTCAGGCATTACACACACTTTTGGTCTTTCTGTTGTGGAGCGGGGTTTGGGAAATTCGACCTCTATCTGCCCTGCCAGTTGTGGAGGCGCAGATTAGCTGCAGCTCTGCAGTGGCAGGGACAGTGGTGGTGGTAAGGGTCAGTAAGGTTGGGATGCATTCAGATGTTAATTTACACCTGAAAAGACAGAATGCAGTCACTCACTTGGGGGCCATGAGCGCTTCCTAGTGAAAGATGAAAGTTGAAATGGGGGGGGAAGTAGTCTAAAAGTATGAGACAGGAAGAAGGGATGGAAAATGAACAGCCTTGATGAGTTAAAGGAAACGTACTTAGCCACCAGTTGTAGATATTTTCTTTCTCAGCGCAGTTTTAAAAGACAATGGAGAGGTGGTAATTTCCTCTTTACTAAATATTTGGAGATTGCTTATTGAACCCAAAAGTATTGGTGTGGAATCTAAGGATGAGGAATTATTAGTATCCTCATTTTTCTGCCACTGGAATGGATTTCCTTGTTTCGTGTCGTCTTTTTGTTTAACAACTGCTACCTACCTTGCTCAGTGGAATCCCAAAGTGACCCCGTGAGTAACTAAGAAAGAAAAACCTTCTAACATTCCAACACTGCCTTTAACCTCAAACGATAGTAAAGGGTTCATTCAGACCCCAGAACCACACTGAAGCATTAATTAGACTGATGAAATCCATCGAAATGTATGGATTCAGCATAATCAAGTTTCTACTGCAGACTATCGTTAAGGAATACGTGAGCAGCTGGGAGAATAGAAAGTACTGTTAGAGTTAAGTCATGCATGTAATTGAGTATATTTAACATAACCATTTTAATGATCAGTGATTAAAAGTGCATCTTACTTAAATGGTATATCCTCTGCAATTTGCTCATATCAACTAGATAATGTTCTCAAAAGAGAAAAGTAGAGATACAAATTTCTAAACAAGATCTTTTTTGAGTTTTTGGTGGGAAAAAAGCAGGAAAGTGAACCGGAGGGGGGGGGGACTGGCTTTTGCATGCAAACAGCTACACCAGTGTAATATAAATTAATCACTGTTTTGGGTACCTTCTGTGCTTGGTTCATACAAACGACTAGGAATATATAACAAGTGGTTGTGTTTTTTTTTTTCATCCCTCCAAAAAAGGATGCATTTCCTTAAAGATGCTTACTCTCTCTAACAAGATTTTTTTTAAGAGAGAGAGACAGCACACATCTGCCCAGATCCTGCTGATTTTAAAAGCTTCTCCTTAGAACCTAGGAAGTTCACATTTCCAATTCTTCTTCCAACCTGTTGGTTTGTCTTATTTTAGTGGAATTTGTCTCTGTGACGATAACATTGGGAAGAAGGCAGAGCATGACAAGGAGAGAGATGCACCCAGATATGACAATCCAGAGCCACAAACAGGAGATGCCCACAAAGGGGAAATTAGCTGTTCAAATCAGCTTGGGGGCCCAAACCAAAAGCCCACGCGTTTAGAGGCAGAGTCTGCTCTGCTCTATTCACTCGCATCTAGCTAGATAAATGGAGTCATTGTGGAGCCATATACAAGCCAGCCCAATTCTTTTTATTGTGGTTTCTCAGCTTTTGTGCTCAAAACAAGCAAATCACCCATTACTTTGCCCAGGAAAGAATCAAAAGAGAGAGGTGGATCTAGATCTACACAACTTCCACACATCTATGCAGGCACTAATAAAAGTGAGAGTTTAGGAGAAGGGGCAGTTTGCCCGGCTCCCAAAAGTTGCTTCTTGGGGCTCTTTTTCTCTCATCACCCCTACCCCCACTCATGTAGAAAGACTAAATCTTTTCACCCTCTCATAATAGAGTTTCAAGAGTAGCACATCTGAAATGTCTGGGAGTTGCACAGAAACGTCTACAAACCTAAGAGAGTGAAAGGAAGGCACAAGCATGTGAAAGTATGTTGGGGCAAACTATTCTGCCTGCTGCAAACAAAACAAAAAATGGTTTAAGGGGAAATTCATTTGAAGCTGTCCTTCCACCCAGGAGCACATCTTCCTTGGCTTGGAGGGACAGCTCTTGGGAAACCAAGTCTCTCTCAAGGAGTGCTCCTGTCCTCAACATATAATCTATAAACATATTGGAAGAACCATGCCAGGAAGAGTCAGTGCAAGAGAATCTGGAGTCTTGAAAGCATCTTTTTCTTCTGGCTATGGTGGCACTTAAATGATAATGCAGGCAATGGAGCTGGGAGATTTATATCTTTTGGAAAGTAGGGCGAGCCAGATGGTAATAGCGTCATTAACACACAAACTTGGGATGTGCAAGTGAAGCTTGAAATTGGGAAAGAGATTGGGAGAACAAAAGGGGCTGCTGTTGAAAGGCTACCTCTCTTCTGCCTTCCAAAGCTAAGAGCCCCTGGTATTGGGGTCTGCTCCTGCCCAAAGATGGATAATAAACGACAGCTTTCCCCCTCCCCTGTTGTGATTTAGAAAGCACTGAGAAAACTTTTGCAATAGGCAAATGCAGCACTTATTTATGTGTAACCCTTTGTAGTCTGAAGTGGTAGGAATGGGCCTTTAATTCAACTGCACTCCCACCCTCCACCCCCTACCTTAGTTTGATAAGCTCTCACAATTGTTAACATTTATTTTATGAAATCAAAGTGCGGCTTGTTGCAAGTTTCAGACAAAAGTTCATTTTCCTCCCCATATGTAAACACTCTAAGTAAATATTAAAGGTTGAATAGCACTACCTTTTTCATTTTGGTGATGAGGGTTGGTGCCAAGGTTTTGAGGGGTGTTAAACTCCGGAGTTTTACTTTGGAAAGCTTTAACGCGTAAATTAAACTCCCACTTACCCAAATAAATATTCAGAGAAAACAGAGAAGGCATTAAGACAAGATTAACTATGGTATTAATAATAATAACCAGTGTTTTAATAAACACCCACACAAATATCTATAAACAGGCAGAGTGATTTGGAACTGAAGAAAACGAAATAAATACCTTCGTTTTTTAATTAACGCGATGCATATATATATACGTATGTATGTATGTATGTGTATTTCGCTTCTGGGGATATAGCAGAGGTAGCAGTCATTAAGTATTGAATGGCTTGAATGATGCCAGTTAGCGATTAGAAGTTGACAAGGTCTAAACTAAAATCGAATATTTTTCTTTTTCTTAAAAAAAAAAAAAATACTGGAGCTCTTTAAAAGCCCCGAGGACTTACCCTCAAGGCATTATTCAGAGAAAAACTGAGACTGGCCGTTCGTCACAGGCAATTGTAAAGGGTTTCAAAGGGCCGATCAAACGATCGCCAGAGTAATCTACATTCAAGTCCGGATGGTGGTGTTACGGCACACACCTGCGGGGTGTTTGCTATCCGTGCCCCTCGCCGAGCTACAAATCATCATTAAAGCGAGCTGCTTAAGCTTCTTCCCAGTTTCTAGACAAGAGTTGCTTGGGACAGTTCACTTTGAAATCGCTACAGCTCGCAATTGACAAGCAAGCTATTTTGGAGCTCAAACTCGAGCCCACACCCTGGTGCGCCCCGCGAAGTACGGAGGGTGGTGGGGGTGGGGGACCCTGAGCATTTGTAAGTCGGTTTCTCAAATTTCCTGAGTATAATCAAAATGTGTAGGAAACCAGATTACAAGCAGCCTTGAGTTTTCTACTGAGGGCTCTTCCAAAACTTCTTTACTCTCTTAGCCACAACTTTTAGCCGATCCGGACTATAGCCACAATCTCATCACCTCGATATCTCTCTTGCCCTCTCTTTTCATACCCACACACTTCGGCCAGTACCCTCCCCTCTCCGGTGCGGGATTCCATTTTTTTCGACCCCGGCCGGGATCTAATTTTAAACTTTCGCTTTTGGTCCATTCGTCTGGGATTATTTTGTCCACTTTGAGGTACCCTCACCTTGAGGAAGAAAAAAAAAAACAAACCCCGAGTTGGGTTAAAAAGAAAGGGGCGTGAGGGTCGGATCGCTGAAGGCGGGGAAAGGGGAATAAGGTCGGCTTCTGTCTGCTATCTGCCTAAATGTCTGCAAGCCCTCGGCAATCCTTGTGCGAGCCATTTCTTTAAAAAAAAAAAAAGTTAACTGCCTGCCGGTGATGCCAAGATCAACACTCGGAGCGAATGTATCAATAGACCAATTTTCTGCTCCCACCGCGAGCTTTTTCATGTTAATCCAGAGTGGAGGCGCCCGCGCAGCGCAAGACGCAACAGCACGCAGGCGTCCGGGAAAAGAGGGCGCTAGATGCGGGAGGCGCAAATATGGAAATTAACTCATTAAGAAGGGGTGTGGTTACCGCGAAGCCCCCTCCTTCGCCCCTCCTTTCGCGCTAGCTGCCACGGTCCTGGCTTGCTAAATATGAGATTACAAACAAATAAAGCAGAAGCTGACTACGCGGCCCCAGATCAAATGCGCCCCAGATAATTCGCTTCACTCAGCGGTGCGGCCAGACGTGCCGCGCAGCGTCGCTCCCTGAAGCCAGGCGGCGGCTTCAGCGCCCCCTCCACGCCAGCTTCGGCTTCCGCAGCTCTGAAAGGCCCGGCCGACGGCGGCGTTTCGAAGGCACAGCACGTGGCTCTGACGCCCCGTTTGGTATACGTTTTAAAACATCAGACAAACGCTTCCACTAATATGGTAACCATCTGAGGTCCCTGCTGATCTCGGAGGTCCTCTTCTGGAGGCTTCTAGGTTGGGAGTGGGTGGGTGTTTTCTTAGGGAGAAACACACACACACACACACACACACACACACACACACACATATATACACACACACACAAACCCAAAGTAGAAGGTAGCGCTCCGAGCGCGGGTGGGGGTGGGTTGGGTAGCAGAAACTGGCTGGGACCAGGGGTGAGCGCGGGGAACTATTTGAGCGTTAAAGACCGGGGTTAAGATATTAAATAGCGAGTTCCCAAGAAGAAGCGCGAGGGCGGTGGAAAACGTCGGGTGCTTGATTCTGTGCCGAAACCAAATTTTTGGATGGGGGAGGCGGGGTATAAGAAACAAAACGCGAAATCCTTCACACACACCCCAGCAGCCCCGCAGATGTTCTCAAAGCCTGTCTGTGTGGAGGACTGGGGGGTAAATGGTACTTCTATGGTTTTCCTTCCTGCGTGGTCCGCCTCTCCGCCCCTGCTCCCTGCCCCGCGTTCCGCCAGCTGCGGGCCCCTTGGAGGAAGGCCGCCGAGTCCCCTCGCCTCCCGCTGCTTGCAGGCCACCGAGCCTCAAAGCGCGCATTGTCCAGCCGGGGCGGGGAGGCCAGCGGGCCCCTGGAGAAGAATAACCCTGAGCCCAACTCCTGTTAGGGAAAGTTTTCCAAATGCGCTCCTTGTGGTAAAACATTACTTTTTAGATGAGGAGGAGTGAGTGAGTTTTGAAAATCCACTGCCTTCCCGCAATTGCTCAACTCTTCCACTTGTCACTTTTTAGGTTCTCGGAGAAGGGGAGACTGGACTCGGAAGAAATTGGAGGATGGAATAGAGGATCGAAAATGTGAACATGATTTCAGAACGAGCAATAGGATGGTTTTGAAATGAGCCTTAGGAAGAAGGAAGGGGATGCCTCCATCCAAGTCCGGCCAGGGACAGCTGCGCAGTCGGTGCACTGCGGTTAGGGGAGAGGGGGCCTACCCCGAGGGCGCGTGTGCTGGCGAAGCGTTTCGCACCTCCTGTTTATCTTAGAAGCGGGAGGGGGTGGGGTGGGGAGCGAATTGTTCTGCCTCCCGACCGGCGGGAGAAGTTGAATAAAATGGAGAGGCGGGCACACGCAAAAACAAAAACTGCTGTAGACTCGGAGTCTCTCTCCTTGACCCGAATTCTCCAAATGGTAGGGGCTTTCCATTTGCAAAGGACTCTGAAGTCTTGAAGACCCCATAGACAGCAGTCGTCCAGCGCTGGCAAGAACCGTGACAGAGAACCGTTAGAACTGGGGCTTTGAGGCGTGGGGGTGGGGGGTGATTAATCTTTTATTCAATCAGCCGGGGCCCATTCCTTCCAAGCGTTGTCGTCGGTGTTTGAGAGGTCTTGGTTTCGTCTGCTTTTCCAGGCTTGCAAAATAATAGTTCATGCCCCTTGCAGAACTCTGCCTGAAACAACAATATTCCAAGACGTTGCAATGGTGAATCCGAGTGAAAAATCAAAACAATATAAAATAAGACCCAAAAAAAAAAACACCAGGCCAGTGCTTTCAGTGTCCAAAAACCAAAGTGACCGACGGGGCACATTTGGATATGGCCATTTGGGAGCCCACTAATTTGGTGTGTGGACTCAATACCTTAATGCTAAATCGGCACTATAAAGGGCTGAAGAGCAAGCCCGATAAAAGCTCTAATTGCTACTGGAAGATTTAGGTGGTTGCTAGGATCTGAGGACCACCGCCACTACAAAAAACTTCAATAGAGTGTTTGGGCTGTGTGGAGAACGGGGGGTGGGAGTAGAGCCTGCTACGCCGAATAGTGCCCACATCTGCTGGAACTTCCATATCTAAGCTGTTCATTTACGGGAGCCAACTTATGAAATCTCCACAATTAGATCTTCATTGTTCTTCCTCCACAACACTGTCTAGAAAGAAAAGGTCTTCTCGGTCGGGGCCAATCCAACGAAGCGTTTGACGTTATTAAATAATAAAGCGATTGTGATTTACATTGTTGTTCAGAAAAAAGGCCAATTATCCACTGTTATGTTGCCATAAAGATCATATTAACTCGAATTAGTAATCAAACAATATGCGAGCGTTTAAAAAAGTACAGCCGAACTGGGTGACAGCTACCGCGACGTCTTCACTTTCACCAGCGAACCCACCCGCGCCGGCAGCCCGAGCCACCGAGTCAGACGTCGCAGACCGGACAGGAGGAAGAGAGCAGCAAAGCGGTGATTAACGGTCTCCAGTGTTAATTATTCTCAATTAATTGCAAACAGGGCAAAGCTTTCCTGGTTCCCTGGAAGTTCCCCGGTTCGGGAGCTCGGAGAATTCCGCCTTTCTGGGAGGGGTTTATAGGAAATCCGGAAGAGGCGATCCTGATGCAAGTGTACCTGTGAGCGAAGCGGCTAGGGGTGGAAGTGTGTACGGATGCTGGATGCTGTGCGTGGTGCGCGCGTGAGATTCGCTGCCTTCCCCGAGCCCGGCGTGCACCTCGGGGCGGGTTCTCAGAGTCGGCTCCCAGAGCCGGCAGGGACCGCAACAACATCCCTAGTGAAGCTTGCGTCTTCTCTACTCAAATCACTCTCTCCCTCTCTTCCTCTGTTATTATTAGGTTTATAACTCTTTGCCCACTTAAATTTGTGCAGCCATCCACGGAAATCTAAATAGGTTTGAGTCGCCCCTTGGGTACAGAATGGGGGCTTTAATAAGAAAGATTAATTGTGGGTGTGTACCGACCGGAAGACACGGCAGTTATCAAGTAGCTGTGCTGTGGGTCCAGGAGCGTGAGAGGCCTTTCGTCCTAGGCCCAGACTTTAGTAGGTACCACAGGCATACCTAACGTGGGCTAACCGGCGACTCTTTGCTCCACATAACTCTTACGTACCAATTTTGTGTTATTTGAAGTTTGAAAGAATTTGGCCCTGCTTGGCCTGCACACCAAATCCCCTTGCCCGGCACCCCGCCCTGTTGAGCAGAACTCGGCAGGACCTGGGATTCCTCGCCTCCACGCCGGGGGTGGGGGTCGGGGTGTGGTGCGGCGGCTGCCCCAGGTGGCAAGTGGAGGTCTGCCTGTTACCACCCCCAACGCTATCCGGCTGAACAACGTTTAGGCGAACTATTAAAACCGTTTGGCTCCGAAGTCTAGGAATCGATGTTTTTGTTGCCGCGATGAAAAAACATATATATTTACATGTTTTCTTATAAGCAAGCAGGAAGCAATTTTCCTCCGCACGACGCTTCAGAAATCAGCTAGTGAAAAGGGCCGAGGGGATCTCGCCTCGCCCGGAGGCGGCGCGGGGAAACTGTCCTTGGCGGGGGAACTCTTTTCGCCCGCAAAACTCCTTCCTCGCCCCTCCCTCTTTCTGCTAAAATGTTCAGATCCCAGACTAAGAAGCGGCGAAAGGGTTGGGGGCGGAGAAGAGTAGAGACAGGGTGGGGGTGGCGGGAAGAAGGAATTGTCTAGAATAGTTTCTCTAGCAGCATCCCCTCCTAGAATAATTCCGTTTAAAACTTGAAGCATCAAGGGAATCTCATAGGCCTGGGTTTAAACAAATAAATGTAAAAACGAAATCTTCAGTAAGTCCGGCCCTTGCAGCGGAGGGGCAGCCAAAGGGTGGTCACATCTTTGGCGAGAGTTTTAAAACAGTTGCTGCCTTCCTTTCTTACCCCCCTCGTCTTTCTTCCTACCCTCTCCCCAGTAAAACCAATTCAAAAGAGGACAGGACTCCACTTCACAAGATTAATGTGCGTTCATTTGCAGGATTAACCCTCTCACACAGCATAATAAAATACTAGAGTTCCTTTTACATTTAAATAAATACACGAAATTCGTGCCTTCTCTTCTTTCATGTTTGGTCTCTCTCCGCACTTCAGAAAATAGTGCTTTGCAACCTAAGTAGTCTTGGTGGAACTTTTAACTCGGAGTTTTCAGATCATCTGGTGTTGGGAGATAGTGGTGAGACCAGCTTACTTTTAATATCTTTAGCTATACATTTTGGTTTGGAACTCACAATTAAAAATGTATTTGTTCCCCCCAAGGCTCAGCAGATTTCAATGTTGGTCACAGGAGCCACAAAATGTTCATTAAAGAAACCTAACCAAAGCTACTGTATGGCCACTTTGTGAACTCAGAACTATGGATGGGGGGGGGGGGAAGTATGAAAGTGTGAGTTGATGTCATGCTGGCTGTCAGTGTGTGGTCTATTGTGGAGAATGGTGCTTTTTGACTGAACAGAGGGAGCCCCCCTCCCCCCTTCCCCAGCTCTACTGCACCTGCACTGGATGAGGGAGTCCCTGCCATTCAGCCCATCGCAGATTGTTCAAACAGAAGACATCTCTGACAGCACTCAATTCATTACATTTCTTCCTGCTTTTCAAACCAACACACACACACAAAATGAGTATTGCCAGCCAGTGACAGCCAAAAAAAAAAAAATCTTAAAATACTTTTTATGTGCCTAATTTGGAAGCCCATACAACTAACCATGAAATATTTTGTGCCCTTAACTTGTGGACTCCTTGAAGAAGAAAAAAAAAAAAAAACTGATTTTTGCTATTGAAACCATACCTCCATAGTTTACACAGGGTTAGCAAAATTTGTAGAAAGACATTGCAGCATGGGGCCAAGAGAAGTTTGGATTGGCATGAAAGAAGAAATGTGCAAAAAGCCCCCAATTCATCTTATCAGAAGGACCGGTTTGAAGTGCATTCATAATCTATGCCTGTGAACCAGCTTGCTAATAGAAGCGGGGTACCCAAAAGCAGGAGCAGTGAGGGAAGCAGGAGTGGGTGGTAAAGGAAGCATCGAGGCTGAAGTGTGAGCTAAACATTTAAATCAATTTCCTAACCACGAAGTCTTCTCCCATATGTTCAGGTTTATTTTGCCATCTTGGATTCCAAGATGTCTTTTCACCATTTCACAAAGCTGATGAGAGAGTGTTTAGAAAGCTGATGAGAGAGTGTTAGTCTAGTTTAACAGAAGTTGGGGTAAACAAACTCTCACAAGGGAAACTTTAAGATATTATCCTTGGAGGGTGGGCAGAAAGGAGAGAAGGAAAAAAAAGAGGAGCACCTTGAGCAGAGGGAGGAGACACATTTGTCACTTAATATTTCACACAGATTAACCTGTAATGTTATGCAATATCCCAGATTTGAGCTGTTAAATGTGATAGTCAAATCGACCTGGATGTGAGCTGATACCAAACTGACTGCATGCAAAATATTGGCTAATTCTCACCAAATCATTACTCTATTAGATCCTGAACCAATCCAGAGCATAAGGACCACTTTCCCAGGTCTTTCCCATTGAAGGGGCATTCAATGGATTAAATTGATTTGAGATTTGTGAAGAAAACTTGGGGAGTGCTGTGTGTTTCATAAATGGTGAGGTGCTTTCTATCAACAAATAATTACATCCATCATATACAGATTTCACCTACCAAATGTCTTTCCTTTCATCTACAATTTAAGTCTCAGTTCAAAGGAGTTCTCTCAGCAATACTTCCTTGGATTCTAAAAAAGATTGTTTTTAAACTATACAAATGATTAGGAATGGACAGGGAAGCAGAAAATGGGAAAGGTAACCCAGAAACAACTGTCCTAACCATGGCACAATATCAGAACCAGAAAACTCTTCGAAGACTGATTCCTAAACCATCCCTGAAACTTGAGTGTGGCCAAATAAAAAACAAACAACAAAAATTACAGTGTACTTTCCAAAGGTTTTGGTGTGATTTGTTGAAAGTCTGGAAAAAAAAACATAAACTGAAAAAATGCAATTCATTTAGTCCCTGCAACAAACTCTAGCTAACAAATAAAATAACTTTAGAAATATATATATATTTGAGGAAGTAGGGTGCGCCTGTGCCTCTGAGCGCGAATGTCACGATGATGAGTGTTGTGTATGCGACTATATAAGTGCCCAAGATTCTGGCTATTTGTGTGTTTGGTTATGCTCATGGATGAGGGGATGGTGGTGAAGAGGCTCAGTATCCTCAAAAACTGGGGCTGGGTAGTGGTGATGGAGGGCGACCTATTCCGCTGGCCTCACCCTGCAAGTGTTACGATGGCCCTTTCCGGAACACGCAAAGGAATCATTTCATCTCTGAGGTCCTGCGGACCCTGACGTCATGAGGTGGGGGTGGGGGCGCAGTCTTGCTCTGGCCTGGCCGCCGGTGATAAGAACCCTTCGTAAGAATTCACAGCTCCTTTTAATACAGTAATTATTTTTTTCTGCTTTCTGCGGGTAGGGGGCGGCTCTTGCCCGGAATGCCTGCATCCCTTTCTTCAGGAAGATGCCCAGGGAGGACAAGTTTACAAGATAACTTCTTAGGCGAACCCTAAGCAGTTAAAGCACTGGAAAAGAAGAATAGGTGGTCTGAACAAGGCTAAATTCACCATCCAGGGCCAGGAAAGTGAGAAAGGACTCGAATTTCTGTATTGATCTCTGGAATCTAAAATGAGAACCATTCCCCTTCCCTATCACCTAATTCTGCTAGAAAGTAAGAAAAATAATAGCTATTAATTAAGCCAGTGTTGTTTCAGGCACTTTGCATTCATCTTCTGTGAGGCAAACATATAGGATCCCCATTTTACAGATAGGAAAGTGAAGGGGCTGCAACCTCCCAGTCTTACCCGCTCTAACCTCAGCAGCGCCCAGTATTTCTGACAGCTCAGATTGCTCCTATCGCTTCCACAGCCATGACAATTAGCGGCCTCTGGAATTGGAAAAGACTAAGAGGGAGAATATTAGTGCTGAGATTCGTTACCAAACAGGGACAAACAACCCCTTAGAAGTAAAGGCCCGGGGTAAGGAAGGCAGGAATTCCCTCTGACTTGGGAAACTGGGGGTCTAGAACACCTCCCGAGTCACGAGGTCAACGTGGGGGAGGGCAGAGGCTGGGGTGCAGTAGGCCAAGGACCCTGGAGCCGCGAGGGCCCCCACAGCTCCTCCGTGGACTTTCTGACTTACTCGAGGCCGAGCCGTCCAGGTCGGAGAGAGAGAGAGAGGAATCGGGCCATTATAACAGATTCCGGGCGAAAACAACTCGAACTCCACGCCGCGCCCTGCCAGGGAGCTAGACCGCGGCCGCGGGCCAGGGCCACGGTGACGTCAGGCCTCCGGCCCCGCGCCTGTCCGCCTCGGCCTCCAGGTGCCGGCGCGTTCGCCTGGGACGCTGGGCGCCGTGCGCTCCTTGGGCCGTGGCTCCGCGGGACACCGGCGCGCTGACCGCCCCGCGCGGCGTACCGCACCGAAGCCGGTTGAGGGAGGCGCATTGTAGTTCAAAGCGCCGGAACCTTTAAAAAACACAGCGCACGCTTCAGTCTGTACACGCCGGCAGACGAAGGTAAAGAAAGGAATCACTCCTCCGAGCTTTTAAAATCACCTGACATTTCTTTGCAATGTAAAGCAAGCGTCTCAAGCCCAAACGCCTAGAAGTCGCAAATATCTCTGCGTCCCTCAAGGAAAGGACGTTCTATTTGTTTTGTTTTGTTTTTTTTAAAGAGAAACTGAGCACAGCGCTCAAGGAATCAGAAATACCACCATGACGCCAAAATGTAAAAACCAAATGTAGGCGCTCTCTGCCAGGGGGAATCTTGGCCTTATCTCAACACCCCACCCTTCTAAAGAGAAGCCCTTTGGTCAAAATAAGAAAGTCAAGTCCATTACCTAAAGGTCACAGAAGCAAAACATACAACTGAAAACAGAATTGTAGAACTGCATAGCATCGTGAGAAGAAAGGAGGTTAGATTGTTCCCCCCCCCTCCCCCGGTGGTGTCAGACATTAGACTTCCAGGAAAATTTTTAATAGAAAATAACTATGAAGGACACCAAACCAATTGTTTGGTTTGGGCAATTACTGTGTCTTTGGAAAGCTCCTTCAGCAGCTTCTTGCTCTAGAACTTCGGAGGCTGTATGCCTTTGGACTTTATCCTTATTTTACAGTAAAGGTCAAGATTCCCTTTCGCCCTCCCCTTCTCCCGTCTTAAAGAGGTCTACCTCCTAGGAAAGGTCGCTAGAGAAATCCACACAACTTGGGGTGAAAAAAGGAAGCAAAGAAATAAATGTCACCCCACCACCATCACCCCCATTCCCAACCCTAGTTATGGCTCGCCTAAAAAGCAGCCTTAGCTCTGAAAGCAAGGAAATGCACTACAAATGAGACAGACAGTGAACGCAAATTATTTTAAGGCAATAATGGTGTGTGTGGGGGGGGAGGCAGGGAGGGCTGGGGAATGTGAACTCAAGTCTTTGCTAAAGCTCAAGGCAAAGGAAACTCCTACAAAGCAAAATATGAGGGCCTGTTTTGCAAAATTTTCCAGGAGCAAGAAAAAAAAGGGGGTGCTAAAAACCTTTTAAAAATTACAACAGATAAATAAATAAGTTGTGCCAACTAGCAGGTGATCAAATCGAAGTCAAACTTCATTCTCAGATCAGTTAGTTATACACTGTTAGCAATTGAAAAGTAAATCTTGTGCACACAAAGGCACTGTTTAATTTTCTTCTTGTAATGGTTCTAAATGAAGACCCCATCACTATGCAGTTACACGGTATTTTTTGTCCCCCTGAGGCGCTGATCAGTTCTTTTTAATGTGAGAAAACTGGCAGCTCAAAACCGTCAATGGAGCTCCCATAACAAAAGTTCTGAAAAGCTGAATGAATTGGGTTTGTAATTACTGCTTCCCGTTCCCCCCCAGCAGCTTATCTCTTATTCATTCAACTTATATTATCGTCAAGAAACTTACTCTCAAAATCGTTCCCTTACCATGGTTTACCTAGGGCCATGGAGGAACTTATGACAAATATGACAAGGCGGAAATAGAATACTCACCCCCCAACTGCACCTCAGTGTTCAAACCAGTAGGGGGGAGGGGAGGACTACCTTGCACCCCAATTTACTGCCACTACTGGAAGTCTCAGAGCACTCAGCTTACAAATTCTTGCATTTTAAAACTGAATTTTATTGGCAAACAGGAACCTGTATCCTGTCTAAATTCATAGCCCACCTGAATCTCTGAAATCCAGTGATATCTACACTTAGAAAAGACAAAGGTTATGAATAAACACCCTCCCCTCTCTCCTAAATAGCAAGACCCCAAAAGACCTTGCTAGAAGTATATGCAAATGAAGAGAAATTATTTTCTTGTTTTTTCTTTTAAATAAAAAAGTTAATAAAATAGAAAAAGACACTATAATTTTTACCCATATCAGAAAAAGGTTTTATGAAAAAGTCAGCTTTAGAATGCCAGGGTATTCAATCCAAGGCATTGCTGATGGAGAAGAATCTCCTGAGATTTCCTACTGTAAGAATGTGTCGGTTCTAGAAATAAGTACAGCTATTACAACCAAATCTACTAGCAGTCTAAATAATTAATTGAAGCATTGCTCTTTGACCCTTGAAAAGTCCAGTAGGGACACGTTTATAGTAATAATACCTCCGAATGAGCCCTTGTCAAATATTCATTTAGTGGTTAATGTGAGCCATTTTCCCCTGGGACTGTCTTGTAATACCAGCTTCCCAGCATTGGCAAGAAACCTTGCTAATCTACCCCTACAGCTCAGCAAAATATTATTACACTCTTTATTTAAAGTATGGGGTGGGGGGAGGTGTGGGGAGAGAAAAAAAAAACTTGCAGAGGGAAAAAAACTGTAATCTCACACATCTTCACATTTCTACTCTGTGTATAAGGTTAACGAAATATTTAAATTCACCCCCTCCCCCCTTAACTGGAAATTGAATGGTTTAGTGAGCAGAATAATGCCCCTGGGAAGGAGCTGAACACTCAACAACTAACTTCAACTATTTTCTTCCCTGGGAGATAACCATCTCTGGACAAATGTATGGGTATCCCCTTCCTGAAAATCACATTATTAGAGTTAAAATATTGTATGTTCAATTTTAATCTAGCCATGAAACTACACATATTGTACAAGCTTTAACCCAATCATATGGGTGATACAATGAGATATTTATCCTTTTCATCAGAGGCAGGTTATCAAATGAATTTAGATTTGGTAACAAAATATTTTGGCTTTCCTTCACCCCCCCCCCCCACACTATTTGGTTTGGAGATGAGGAGGAGGAGGAGGGCAAAAGGGAGTTCTTTTATTTTATGTGGACCGTGACAATCATTCCAAACTAGTCCAAC